>CAKNXH010050407.1:0-51617 GCA_932178445.1 Andricus quercusramuli
CCACAGACGCTAGGTCGTTCTCCAGCGCCGTTCTCAAAAGTTCGATTCTTGGTCAACCAAAAAAAATATATTATTTTTTATATATTATATTATTATATTATTTCACACTATGTATAATTTTTCCGGCAAGAAAACATAAAAAAAACTTTTTGAATACAGACGATAGATGTGGATATAAGATATTTCAATATATGCTGGATTATCTACTCACCAACAGCATCAGGAAATATTGTCCAAGTGACGAACGTAATGCAGATGAAAATCTTCATATTATTGGAGAAAGAGGAATAATCTTTAATAATTTCTTTTGGCTTCAGCTGAGAAATTTTGAATAGATTTGACCTGTATATATACTAGCCATTGTCTCATTGCTGGCAAGCATGATTATTTATGTGGGGGAATAAAGTGGCGAAAAAAGCTTCGCGTCATCGGAAGTGTATCTGCTAAAAAAGAACAAAATTTTTTTTTTCCTTGAAAATTGTCGTATTTGAAAATGAACGACATTGGAAAATCACATCCTGGTGTCTTCCCCGATTTACCTTAAGGTCATTTTTGAAAATCATTATTTACGCGGAAGAATAGAGTTGAGAAAATAAAGGACTGCATGAAGAGAAGTATTACTTCTGTAAAATAGGGCAACATTATTGACTTCCTTTGAAAAATTTTGAATGCGGATTAGACTTAATCAATGAGTCACAATTTGAAAACGGAAGTCATTGGAAAACAACATCATTGCATCCGCCACGATTCATGTTAAGGCCACTTTTGAAAGACATATTTACTTCCGCGGTGGAATCGATTTGAGACAATGAATGTTTGCATTAAGCAAAGTTTTATTGCTGTAAAATAGAGCAGTTTTATTAACTTTCATTGCAAAATTTCGAATCTGGAACGGACCAAATCAACGAATGACAATTTAAAGACGAATGTCATTGGAAAATCACATCCTGGTGTCTGCAACGATCCACCTTAAGGCCATGTGACGAGTGGGTCACGCTTCCGGATTCCTACCTTACCGACAATTTTTTTCTAACTTATTTTCACATGAATAGCCACATCCAGTCGAAAATTTGGGATTATAAATAAGAAGCACTAAGGAGGGGCGGTCTGGTCCTAAATTTCAATAATCATGAAAAAAGCAACAAAAAAATTTACAAATAAAACTTTTTTCTTAATTATAAAAATTCAGGACTAGACCCACCTTTCTTAGTGCTTCTTATTTAGAGTCCCAAATTTTCAACTCGATATGGCGCTGCGTGTGAAAATAAGTGGAAAAATAAAAAAAGGGCCGGTAAGGTAGGAATCTGGTAACGTGACCCACTCATCACATGGCCTTAAGGCCACTTTTGAAAAATATGTTTATTTCGCGGGGGAATCAATTTTGGAAATTAGAGGTTTGCATAAAGCAAAGTGTTATTCCTACACTTACAAAAAAATATTTTTAACCAAAAAACTGTTAAATTTGATATACCTGAACATTGGGATAAATTAGTCAAATTTTGTTCGATTCAACAAAATAGTTGATTGAGTCAACATTTTTCTGTTGAATTAACCGAATACTACTCAATTACTTAATTATTATTAATTTTGAGAAAAATTAGAAAATTTATTTTTTCAAAATGCGATAACCCTGATATAATATTCTTGTTTTTCATTTATTTGCCTTGGATTTATATTTATACTTCTTTTTTTTTGCATTTGCTTCCTCCTGAAAATTATCTTTTTAGTAATAAATTTCATTATTTGTGGAAAAATTCAACAAGTAGTTTAAAAACTAATCCTTTTTGGTTGCAAATTCAACCTATTTGTTGAAAATTCGTCTTTTTTAAGTTTAAAATTCAACTGATTTCGTAGGAAATTCACTTTCTACTGAAAATTCATATTTTGTTGTTGATAAGTGAACTAAAATCTTTTTCAGATGGGAATTTATCTATTTTTTGTTTGTTGAAAATTTGTCTCATTAAAAAACTCATCTACTTCAGTATACTTCTAGAAATCTTTTAAAATGTTTCGAAATCTTCTTAAATATTCTTTTTAGATTAATTTTTTCAAATAAAAAATCATTTCAATTTTCCATAGAAACCTGTTGATTTTTCATTTTTTTGAAACCTTACACAATTTTTAAAATATCTGTATAAGTTTCAATTCTTTTTGAATATTTCCAAACTTCGAAATAGCTCTTAAACTTACTCAGATTTTTTCTGAAATGACCTTATATGGCAAAATTGCAAGCTGTTTAGTGTTGAAAAGTCAACTAAAATATTTTTTAAATTCAACTGACTTTTTTATCAATTTTGTCTTTTAATTTAAAAGTTCATATATTTTAGTAGAAATTGAATCTTTTTTTGAATAGGTGCAACTGTCTGATTGAAAATTCAACAATTTTGTTAAGAAGTTATCCTCTTCGGTTGAAAATTCAACTATTTTATAAAAAATTTACTTTTTGTTCAAAATTCATATTTTAGTGTTCAAAAATCTACTGAAATCTATTTTGGATAAAAATTCAACAATTTTGTGGAAACGTCACATTTTATGTTGGGAAATTCAACTGTTTTTTTTTTCAAATTAAACTATTTCGTAGAAAATCTACTTCTTGTTTAAAATTTATATTTTAGTGTTGAAAAGTCAACTAAAATATTTTTTTAATTCTACTGTTTTTTTTTGTTGTGAATTTTGTCTTTTAATATAAAAGTTCATCTATTTTAGTAAAAATTGCATCTTTCGTGGCTAAAAATCCAACTATTTGGTTAAAAATTCATCAATTTTGCTAAAAAGCCATCTTTTTTTGTTGAATGTACAACTTTCAAATATTTTTTTTACTTATACAAATATTTAAATTACTTACAAACAAATAATGTATCATCAGTTTGTTTTTAAATTTATATAAATATAATTTTTACAATATTCTTGAGAAAATTTAAAAACATTTTATGATATTTCAAGAGTGTAAAAAAAGAACCTGGAAGATTTTAAAGAAATTTTTTTTATTCCACAGGATCTTAGAGAATATTAGGAAAAATTTGAGTCTTTTTAAAAGATATTTAGGACTTTTGGACTTTGGGAAGAAATCAAAAACTATTTGATAGAATTTCGGGAATATTTCTAAGTTTCAAAATATTTTTAATCCATTATAAACTCTTAAATTCTTTAAAATATTTTTAATTGCCACAATTTTTTCTTGAAATTTTGAAAAATCATTAAGAATGTGAAAAAAATGGGCTCAAAATCTTCCAAATTTTGCCAGAAATTTAAAGAAAATTTATTCTCTTGGAACCTTTCAAAATTCTTTCAAAGCTTCTGAAGTTTGTATTTGAAATCTTTTGAAATTTTTTTTCAAAATAAATTTTTTTTTCATTTCCCCAAGAATCTTAAGAGAAAAAAAATTTATAATCTTTTCAGAATTTCTAAACCTTCTCAACTTTATAAATTATTCGAATTTTTTCTGAATTTCTGTTAAATTCTGCATAATCAAAAAAATTGCCTTGAAAGCTTTCAGATTCTTCTTTGACAATTTTAGAAATCTTTTGAGTTGTTTCTATATCTTTTTAAATATTCTCCTTAAATTAATTTTTCAAAATAAAAAATCAATTAAATTTTTCGTAGAAACCGGATAATTTTTTACATTTTCTTGAAATCTCACAAAGTTTGTAAAGTATCTTTTACACTTTTTTTCAACAATTTTAGGAAATAATTTAGAATATTTTGTTATCTTTTTAAATTTTCTCTTAGAATTCATGAAAAAAATCATTTGAAATTTTCCTATGAATCTCAAGAACATCTTCATTCTCTTGACACCCTGCCAAATGGAAATGACCTAACAATGGTTTGAATCCTGAAAAATAAAAATTGTTTTGGAGTCTCCCATATTTTTCTTCCGCACATTTTAAAATCTTTAAAATTCGGAATTATTCTGTGAAAATGAAACTTAAACCATTTTAAATTTTCCTAGAAGTCTTAAAACAATTATTCTCCTTAAGTCTTCCAAAATTGTTAAAAAGCTTCTTAAGTTTCTTTCGCATTCTTCGAAATGAGTTTTTGCCCATAATTTCATTTTTCTTATTTCTTTGGAAATTTAAGAAAGTTTGCAAATTATAGTGTGGTAGCAAAATGTTAAGAACAGAATTATTTCCCAATACTAAACAATTATTTACAATTTAAATTTTCTCGTTTTCCACCACAATGTTTGCACTATTTTTGAGATATTTAGTAACATCCCTTTTTTTAAATAGAACTTGCAATAAAAAATGTTACGTTATAGAGTCACCCCCCCCCCCCCTACACGTAACAGACCGGAACGAAATGATGATGTATTATTTGCTACAAAGACATTAGAAGAAGGGTTTAACAAATTAGAAATTGTTTTGAAGGCTCTTCAAGTAAGCAAGTAAACTCTAAATCTTACTTTTTGCAGATTTTTTAAAAGTTGAATTGCTTCTTAGGACGTGAAATTTTTTGTGAAGGGGTTAGACCGGGAAAACATAAGGTTGATGCAGTTATGAAAGTTACTGATCCTGAGAACGTAAAACAAGTCAGACAAACAGTCATTCTTACGACTTGCCGGGTATTCCCGCAAATTTATAAAATATTTCGCACGTAAGGTTGCCCCTTTAAAGAATTTATTGCGGGAAAATGTATCCTGGTCATGGGGAGAAAGAGAGAGTGAAGTGATCAAAGAAATTAAAATAATATTGGTTAATTGGCCCATATTAGTAATTTATGATCCTGCTCGTGAAACTGAGGTACATACAGACGCGTGCGCATTAGGATCAGGCGCTATCCTGATTCAAAAACACGGAAGCGAAAAACGCGTTGTTGCATATTATAGTCGGAAAATGACTCCTGAAGAACAAAAGTATCACTCTTACGACTTAGAGACTTTGGCTGTATTTGTTGCTCTAAAAACATTCTGAGTATATTTGATAGGAATTGAATTCACCGTCGTTACTGATTGCAGCGCGGTAAGGGCTACTGTAAATGGAAAGGATATACAGCGAAGAGTTGCTCGTTGGTGGGTGTATCTGCAGGACTACAGATTTGATGCCGTGTATCGTCCTGGAGCACAGCTAGCTCAGGTAGACTATTTAAGTCGCAATCCAATAAATTGTTTTGCCGTCGATGTTACAGACAAAGAGTGGATAAACGTAGCTCAGGTACAAGATCCAGGCATTGACGTAATCCGTAAGATCTTAGAATCAGGTAATATGCAGCCAGGGACCAAGCAATACTTTGATAAGTATGACCTTAAAGGAGGTATTGTTTTTCGAAGGACTGACTCGGGTAGTAAATGGGTGGTACCACGAATGTCGTGTTTTAATGTTGTAAGGTCTTGTCATGACTAATAAGGACACTTTGCACTCGAAAAAACGTTAGAGAAGATACGAGAAAATTATTGGTTCAAAGGGATAAGAAAGTTTGTTGCCAAATAGGTCAATGCATGTCTAAATTGTCTATATTACAAACGCATCAGGGCGCAAGCATGGTTTGTTACATCCTGTAGATAAAATTGCCATCCCATTTCATACGATACATCTTGATCATGTTGGACCATTTGTAAGAATTGAGCGCAAAAATACGTAGATTTTAACGATTGTTGTGTCATGTTACAGTTTTCATACTGCAAAATTACTTGCTTGTTTTCCGTTTCTTTTAATTGTAAGCAGCTCCTCTCCTTTTCGCGAAAAAAAAAATTGATTAGCAGTTCGAATTCGAAAGTTCATTGCCTCACTACCCGATTCGGCTAGTGTTTCTAGGTGGATAAATACTACCAGTGTGGGTCCACCACACCGACTCCTTTTCGCGAATGCCCGTCAAAAATACAAGGACTGACTAGAGGTAAATAGGTTAGGACATTGCTTTTATTGTCGGTTTTCAAACCAGTATTCTGGCTTTATTGTTTATTTTATACCGACAAAAACTCAATAGTCTAAAAGGTCAAATTCTCTTGGGACAAGTCGAGCATTCTTTCTATTATTTATTTCTTTGGTTTTTTTTTTATATTATATGGAAAATCGACGAGACGTATGGAGGAAGTATTCAGGAAAACCTATTTCTCGAAGGCATCTGAAATGGTGGAGCAGTTATTCTGAAGGACGACGAAAAATGGGCTGGCTGTGTCAATATGTCACTAGGTAGTCGTGAGTGCAATAGTTTGTTATCGTACAGCGTGGGAGAAGCGCGGATGTGATTCCCGCCTTCAAAATTCCCGCGACTGCAAACTCTCAACATGGCGATTTCAGCGCAGTCCATTGGTCAACGCACCCAGCATACTCTAGCAGCTGATAGACGTCGAAAAGCGCGGACGGAAGTTCCCGTTCCGTATCAGCGAGCGCGCGAATACTGAGGGTAAAACTCCCTAAAGGCGCGAATCGGTACGGCAACGCGACGCAGAAACGCCAAGTGGGCCGTCTGCGCAACCCTCCCTTGCGTGGTCGGATCTCGCCGGTTAGGAGCATCAAGACTTTTCGTTAATCTTAGTCAGACCGTCGAACTGGTATGTATGTCAATAAAAAGTTTATTTGTACGGCCTATGCCGCTGATATTATAAAGAAAAACTATTGGAAATTTATACGGATTGAGCATTCCTAATCGGAAATTTTGGAAAGATTGAGTTATTTACGCTGTTTGTTTTATAAGGGGTAAGATGGCCAAATTATTTTTGTGAAATATGAATGGTGAAAATAATTGAATTTGCCCCATGGCGGACTGACGCAACGTAAGGTCTTCCTTTGTAGGTTAGTTAATTTTCGGTCGTCCGGTTTGAAGATTTGTTTTGTGGGTTTATTTTGTCTAATTATAGAAATTTTAATGAACAGTATAATTGTAGGTTTTTTTTTTATCGCGTGATATGTTCTAGTGGAATTTCTCTCCTAGTGGTATAGTGTGTACCCTGTTGTCTCAAGAGAATTTGACAAGAATCCTTCTCTGTTTGTGAATATACGTACTTTATTTTATTTTTGAAATGTATTGTTTTCTTCATATCGTCTTACGCGACAAAAATCCCTCCATGTTGCATGGATAAGATTTACAGGTCTTCGCCCACGCCACTCTACCGAATTCGGAGCCAAGCCGATCCCATTTATTTTACTTCCTGTTGAGGCGGTGTTTTTTTTGTTTTTTGTTTTAAAAACCTGGCGCTAAAGTTTAATCCTTTTGAAGCCTCATAACAGGAAAAATTAATGGTTGTCGATCTTTTCACAATGGATACCCTCTTTTATTACTTTTGAAAGATAGCGAGGTTTAGGTGAGAATAAACCACGCTACAGTTGATGCGTTCACTAAATTTTGTATTCTTGAACCTGTCTGTGATACTTCAAAAAGCATGTGTTGAGAGCACAAGGTCAGTTTATTGCAATATTTGTTCACGTCACACTCATTCAAAACTTTCTGTGAGGAACATGGAATCAAGCACGTACTTAACGTAGTTACGATACCGCGTGCGAACGGACGGTGAGAGCGAATGAATCGCACAGTTTTAAGTTCACTTGCAGCCACGTGCGCTAGAAACGCAGAGGAGTCATGGGACGAGAGCGTGAAACAGGTTCAGAGCGCTATCAACTGTTCTATCAATAGGACTACACGAATGTCATTGATTCAACTTCTATTTGGTTACAAACCGCGCAGTATGGCTGACGCAAAGATACTCGCGGCGATTCAAGACACGTTGAATCAGGTTGACTTGCAGGATTTAAGGTCCGCGTTAAAGGCGTCCACAGATGAAGAGCTCGTAGGCAAGGCTAAATGACCCTTCAAAGTAACTTCTGTTCTGCCAAACGGCCGGTACGAGGTTCAAGATCTTCGGGACTTAAAGAAATCGCAAAATCAACGCAGTATTGTGGCAGTCGACAGTTTGCGGCGATGGGTCACTTTTGACGCTACTCAGTGAGCTGGTGAGTAAATGCGGTAGGCTGCAGTGTCATAGGCAGGCAGAGCAATTGGCTACAGTGACTAAGATTGTCATAATTACGACGTAAGTATTAGTCGGAGTCACCGACTTTGAGGTCCGATTCTTGGTCAGGATCGTGTCCGGACAGGGCGCTGGCGAGACTAGGACCAAGGCCGAGTCTAGTATTCCTAGGTTGAGGAATGGTCAACCTCATACTGGATGGAATACTGGGCGGAGGTCAGGACTTAGGTAGTCGTAGTCAGGGCTAGCACTGGATTAAGGAGGCCGGTTGCCCTCCTAATCGTAGGTGTCCTTGGCAAGACTAGCAACCGGTAAAGATAAGCTTGAGAGTGACTGTTGTTGCAGAATGGCCCTTGCGAACTGATCACTCTTATGCGGGTGTCTATTCGAAATTCAGCTGTCACCCTTCCTTCACTTGATATTTCTTTATAGATAATGACGTGTCTCTATTTCCAGGAAATCTAGAAATCCAGGAAGATCCAGTTCCATAACTAGGTTTCGCCTTTATAGAAGCGTGTCGTGGAGCGAACATGTCTTCTGAAAATCAAAGTACTGTTAAAGACAGGTGAGTGTCTTCCATTAAGCACTTAGCTATTGCAACAATGTCCACTTGTCAAAGCCTTCAAGTTAGTAAAATAGAGCATCAATGGCTAAATTTGGGCACTATTAATTGGCAATATTGCAAAGATACTATGTCCTTTTGGGCAGAAGTGAATTGTTACACTGATGCTTCTGGATTGAATCCTTTCTTGGAACTTTCAGAATTGGCAATAAGTTTGTTGGTATAAGCTTCATCAAATCCTGATGCAGAACTTGTATTCAGTCACATGAAACTTACAGAAAATAATCTAAGCAACAAGTTGCTCCTTCCTATGCTAAATGCTATATTACAAATAAGATACGGTCTTAGGCCTTTAAAAACGTGTTGTAACAATTACCAACTACCAAAAAATGTTGTCAGATTAATTGGTACAAAAGAATCTTGTGATTCATCGGAAGCTATAAATTGTACCGAGATGGAAGACGCAATTGAACTCCTCGAGATTGTTAAGCAATAGTTAATTGATTATATCAGACACTTTATAAGTATGAGAAACCTGCTGTAGAGCTTTACACATGCCAAATATAAATCACTCTTCTCAGAAACATGGAATTTTATTTAATTGACTAATCCTATTCCTTCTTAAAATCACAAGCAGGGGATTTTCTTTTTTTCTTAAACTGATATTTGGCAACAAGCTAGTATTTTTCTCGATTTTGAATTTAGCGTCAACTCTGGTTACTTTCTTTGTTAACTAGCGACATCTGGCGACAAAGAGATACATTTTCTGCACAAAAAGGATACTTGAAGGGTGTCGATATCCCTCTAATCTTTTTTCCAGAAGAAGAAAAGTAAAGCGGCACAAAACACACTAGATGAAATAATTACCATCCATAAATGACGTATCCATTGTTATTTTTTCAATTTTAGAATCCTCTTTTCTCCCTTCATAAGGTTTTTTCTTGAGTAAGCGTACTAATACAAATAATACAAATGCATGCTCGATCTTCTTATTTATTACATTAGTTTTACATTGTTGCATAGTTTTTGATAAATAGAACAGATATGTTTCTTAAAACTACTATATAGGTTCGTGTACACTAATGATGCAAATCATGAATAAAACTTTGTTTTTGCTGCAACCCAGAATTTGATATTTGTCCAGAACAATTTCAATCTAATGATTTTAAGAAGAGCTGATATGCACTCGTAATAAAGAACATTTCAAAAAGTATAGAGACGTAATTGAGTCTTAGGAATCTTGCGCCACCCTTTGTTATATACTGCATAAGGTTGGTCCCTGCGATACAATACATCACCGACCTCAGGAGATTGTACCTCCATGCTAGTTCGATATATTGTTTCTGGAAGGAAAATGTATAGTTATTCATTATTTCAAAAATTCAAAGTATCATTAACTTGAAACTACTAAATTATACTAAATTGTATAATAATATACTAATAATTGGTCAAGAAATTAAATTTTGAAATCTTTTCTGAATCAGAACGATTCTTCATTAGTTAACGAAAATTATATATTCTAACACTTTGAGCAAGGTCGACTGATATTGGCAAGCACCTTTATGAACTTTACTTCAATCAGAAACTAAATCATGAAACGCCACAAGAGCTGATCATGGAAGATTAATTGAGGCCAAACAAAATTTGATATCAGTTATTGTTTGACCTCTCTGATATTTATTCTACAGTGTATTGTCTTTTTTCAGTTACCTGGTCGTTGTATCTTAATTATCTTATACATCACATTTTTGTAAATGCGTGCGAAAGGTATTCTTGTACGCCACACTATATCACCATTTTCAGTTTCGACTCGTGGGAATTTGTAAGCATGCTGTATGTCCAAGGGATCAAATTCTGTAACAAAAGTATGGTTATTAGGTAAACCGTTTTTGGTATGCCGACACCGAATCCGTTGCCGCAAATGCACCATCATGTCAGCGCTCTAAGATATTTTGCGCGTATGTGATAAAATTGCCATTCTTCAAGGCTCTGTCTAGTCGTCCTGAAACATTGAGAGAGTTGGAGAAGGGGATGGACTGTCATCCCGAGAATTCAGTGCGGCTAGCAAAGCTGATCAAAGATGCTCAACTATTCATCCTGAATTTCGGGACAAGAAGCTGTTTTTTGTAGCCAACGGATTCAGCTTCAGCATGCAAAAATCATTTTAAGATGCTCTCAGTAAACAATTCCATTCAAGAAAAGTCTTTAAATTCATTTCAGCGGTTTCTTTTCAACCGTCAAGGATAGGTCATAGAAATCGACATTTCAGGGTGTCAATAGCCCCAGAAGATTATTTGGTCAAATTTTCTGATCCTA
Source organism: Andricus quercusramuli (assembly GCA_932178445.1). Classification (NCBI taxonomy): domain Eukaryota; kingdom Metazoa; phylum Arthropoda; class Insecta; order Hymenoptera; family Cynipidae; genus Andricus; species Andricus quercusramuli. The sequence goes on from CAKNXH010050407.1 coordinate 10,782, forward strand.
AAATCAAACAGGCCTGTCCTCAGGAAACATCCCCATACAAGCATAGTCTTATTTTGTATGAAATGTTGTATTTTAAACCCTTACAGATATAAGGCATGGAAACCTAAACAGGTTTTTTTATAATTACCCAATTCACCATGTCCTCCGCCATGATATAATCCAGCAGGTTTTCCATGCATGTATGCGACGCCGTTAGTTATACGCAGCTTTCTTACAGGAGGTTCTGAAAGAAAACATATCATAATTTTTGAAAACAAGTTTTTTTGAATGAACTTCAAATTTATTGATCCTAAACAAAGATATCCTAGTTGTGGTGGCGATATTGATTTTTTACAACCTACATTACAAACATGCAATCATTTAGCGGATTAACTTTAGAATGTCCTCGGTGAACAACTCTTTTCAAGAAAAGTCGTTAAATTTATATTGGCGGTTTGATGTCAATCTTTAGGGATAGATTACAGGAATCGCCTTTTCAAAGAAGTAAACATCCCCCGAAAATTATCTGATTGAATCATTCGTATAAGGTATTGGTATAAGGCTCGGCTATCACGATTTCTTAATACCTCCCCCTCCTTTTTTGCTGAAAGCAGGTATGTAATAAAAAATACGAAACAAATCTTTAATCTACTGAAAAAGGATTTTATGATGGTGTGACTGTTGTACTTAAAGTGACACATCGCCTACTTTCTTTAATCATTTGGGGGAGGGGGTCTAAAGATTATACGACCCCCTTCACTGGAAAAGCTAAAAATCTGCACGTTGGAAGAGGGTACGAGACGTAATAGGTAGAATTGTAACATTCTTTTTGCATTGTATTTTCGTTTCTTAATTACCAAATTGATAATTACCTACGCGTTGAGAAGGTGAACCAGGTTCTCCATGATTAGTATCAGTCGACCATCCTGTTAGAAAAAATAGAGTGCTTTTTAGCAATAAATTTTGTTAAGTGAACTCCAAGGTTATTGTTCCTAAATAAAGATATCCTAATTTTAGTGGCGAAGTCACTTAATATTAACACGTGACTTTGGTTCTCCGAAAACTTTGTTCAAGTTTTGGATCAAGATTTGGATTCTAGATATTCTAGTTGTTATTAACCGGCACTGTGCCATTACTTTTATCGGCATAGTAGAAGTACCTTCTTTTAAATAACTTGAATTGCTACTACTAAATCCTTGGAGCTGAAGGTACACTCTTAAACTACCCGATCCCATGACACTTATATTGTCATTGCGCAGAAAGCTTTCTTTGTAGAGGTCAAAAATTTCTACCAACTGAAGGACCCAATTGTATTTGTTATCGCTTTGAGGTCTTTGAGGTGTTTTAAATCACCCTTTTCTGCAGCATAACAGTATGCGATTGCGTTCAGGAAGAAGGTACTTTCTTGTCTTCCAAAACTCTATTGAAACAATTTTTTAATTCAAATTACCCATTATTGGGAAATTTTTTAAAAATTCATTACACATGCCTTCTGGACCTGGCGATTTTTCTGTCTAGCATTTCGTTAAGCTAGTATCAATTTCCTCAAATGTCATCAAATCATCAAACAGATGGTGCCTTGCATCACACATGGTTAATTCTAATATAACAAGTGAAGGAGATAGGCTCCTGTTAAAATTAAACCATTCAATTAGGTTGATTACATTTGTCATCGTTTTTTTTATCTGTACTTTATTTATCTCTGTACAATCCTTATCATACCATGGGTATTTATACTTGTTTTTACTATTTTCATAAGCCTTTTTTTCAACATACCATGTTTCTGAGGTTCGTCTGAGATGGTTTTAGTAATATTACCATTTAGCTCATCTACGTTACCATTGCATTGACTGTTCACACGTTCAACTTCCATGCTTTGTTTATATTCAGTAATATGCTCTTCTCTCCATCTCGAAGGCTCAAGAACTCCAAATGTCGATATGTCACTGATTGAATCCTGACACATAAAGGTCTCTATCGCTACAGGCATATGATCCGGAAATGTAACAATGTTCATAACTTTGCAATCTTCTGTAATATCCATATGCATCCAATCACATGCTATTAGATCAACAACACTTGGTCGCTGCGAACTATTATGACATATAAGAAAAACCAGGTCTATCCCCCGTGCAACTACCATTTATAATTATAAATCCATTGTTGTTTAAACTCTCTATTAAATCCTTTCCTCTTTTACTAACTTCCTAGTCCAACGACAGCCCATCAGGATACAACAGGTTTCCTTCTGAAAGTGCATCTTCTTCTAGAGATCCGAGATTTCCTATTCTGGAATTGAAATCCCCTCTTCCTCCCCCACCGCTGGCAAGTTAGGGTACTTGTAGTAATCGTCCTGTAATGCCGAATCAAGACATTCGACACAAGCAACAAGATTGAATTGTGACGAAAAGTATACTACTATTATTAAGAACTCAATTTTGTTTAAGACGATCCTAACCATTAGTCATTTGGTCGTGGAGCTCAGCATTTTCCGAGTGGTTTCTTAGCTTACACCGTGTTTATATTAAAAACAAAGTTATCTAGTGAGCCACCTTTCTTATCTGATGTATCGAAGAACCGTTTTGGATTTTCTGGTGTGCTATTGTACCTTCAATCTGCTATCTGCATAAGCGCTTGCTCAGTGCATCCCTTCCAAGATGATCTGGATTTCCTGATCGAGAACCTGTTTTTTATCTCTGTATGAACCTGTACCTCTAATTGTGACAGATTCTCCTTTTTGTTTTAGGGCATTCTTCACTTTTACCAGCGATTTAACAATATAGACTTTTTCTTCATCGGGATATCATTCGACACGGCCAGGTTCTATTTCCTGAATTCATCTTCTTTCTCAAAAATTATTTTCTTCCATCGTATTCCTATAAATTTAACTACTATGGGTCTATCTTTGGTAGGATTATATTTGCTTGCCCGGTATACTGTTATGATGCATATGCCTGGAATTCCTTCGCAAAGAGCTGGTTGATTCCTCATTTTCTGGAACCCTGAAAATCATTAAGTTGCTTTCCATTTCATTTTTCTCCTTGGAAGCTATTTTTTGATTAAACCGTTTCATTTTTTCTTTCACTCCATGGATTCTTTCTATATGTATGTTTGTGACGATTTTATAATGTCTATGTTCTTTTGGATGTCTTCATTTAAGGCCGTAAGAACTTGTATGTTATCCAGCATTTGCTGCAACATCCGACTATTTGATTCAGCAGAATTTAAAGATTACACGATCCCCTCCACTGGAGAAGCTGAGAATCAGCATTAAAACCTCCACGTTGGGAGATGTTACTAGACGTTGCAGGTAGAATTATAACATTATCTTTGGATTGTATTTTAGTTTATTACTTACCAAATTCGTCATTACGGTAACGTTGCCAGTGTTCACGACGTTGTGCATTATTGAGTAAGTTTTCATTCTCCTCATTTGCTGTTAGAAAAAATGTTGAGATTTTGATAAATAAATTTTGTTAAATCAACTCCAGAGATATTTATCCTAAATAAAGATATCCTAATTGTAGTGGCAGTTCAATTGTGTCAGTTAATATCAACGTGTGACTTAACCTGATATAAACAGATGTAATGGAATGCCGCAAAATGTCAAAGTCAAATTTCGGAATTTCTCATTTAGAAAATACGATGGTGGTGGGAAATATGAAGGGAAGCATTGTTTTACCAATCTTTTTTACAGTATGAAATGAAATATTTTCCAGAATTTTTGATTACTTAGAATTGAGAATTTTGTCGCGCAAATCACAACAAATTTTACGGAAATACTTTGCATCCAAAATTCTTCATCGCTGCATGGAGAAAAATGGATATCAAGATTCAAAATCTTGATTTTCAACTATAGGACAACGATCTGAATACACAGAAAAAACTTAGGGTAAATAGTGTTGCACGTAACTTCGTCAGAAAACCAGATATTGAGTTTCAATATCTATTTTTCTCCGCCTATTTTTACAGTCTAGATTTGAGGCTTTTCGGTAAAAAAACATCTGAATGACCTGTTTTCTGTGCAAGCATAGCACTTCGACAGCTTTTTTCTAACTGAAAAATCCAAAGAACTTTAAGACTAAAGGGATCTGATTATTTGAACAACGAATTAGGCTTTAGCATGCAAAAATCTATCGAAAATGATGGTTCTCTCAAAAAGCTTTAAGGGTTGATTTTTTGCAAACTGCATAACAAACATGCAATTTTTCAGCGGAATCACTTTAGAATGTCCTCACTGAACAATTCTATTCGAGACAAGTCTTTGAATTTATTTTGGCGGTTTGTTCTTAATCTTTAGGGATAGATCACAGGAATCTCCTTTGCTAGGGAGTCAACATCCCTAGCAAATTATCCACTGGAGAAGCTAAAAATGAGCAATAAAATCTGTACTTTGAGAGAGGGGACTAGATGTTATAGGTAGAATTAAAACATTTGTATTGGATTGTATTTTCGTTTTATAATTACCAATTGGAGCATTTCCTCGGATTCGTTCAGCCCAATTATCACCGATCAAACCAAGCACCGACTCTGCAAGAAAAAATATAGTGATTCCTATAATTTAATTTTTTAAATGAACTCTAAAGTTATTGCTCTTCAATAAAGACATACTAATTGTAGTGGAAAAATCAATTAATATTAACACGTGACTTTACACCGGGAAAATTTGATAGCAGTTTTAGCAGGGCTGCAGAGTATCACTGGACCCATTTTATATGGTATTATATTCAGCAGGTTCCTCATTTGAGAAATGTATATATTATGCTGAAATGTCATGGAATAGTTTAAGATGTGTGAGGACACGTTTATCTAGCCCATTCGAATATTTCTTTTCTTTGTATAGTAGGACTTTAATAATTCACTTTTGGTCAGTGAATTAAATTCCTGGTCTCAATTACGGTTAGAAAATTTTTGGGTTCAAACCTTATTCAATTTTTGGCATGTATCTAGCATTTCAAACTTATGGATACATCACAAGATTTTATGTAAAATTTCTAAAAAAATAGATTGGAGAACATTTCAGTTTAACCAGTCATGAAGAATTGTAATTGGATGCCTTTAAATATCAGGGTCAAATTTTGGCATTCCTCATTCCGGAAACACGATGGTTTCCCGAAATGGAATGGAAAGAGGGAAATTAGGAAAAATTTTGCCGCATTCATGACATGTGGAGAAATCGTTTGCATTAAAAGTTACATTTTTTACAACCCTTTATGTATGAACTGAAATTTTGTCCAACATATGTTCCAAAAATTGCACAATCAATCTTTACGTATACCAATAATTAAATGTGTTGCTAGCATATTTTTGAAAAAGTTTATATTACATCTATTTTTCTCCGGACCTGTATCAACTGAACAAGAAGATTGGATGGGCAAGACAGAATGCGTCCCGTGTTCAATGTGTGATTGACTACATATCATCTGGTAGACCATTCACGAAAAGGGTTCAAAAGTTTGCCCAAGAAATGAGGATCTACAATCAAATACTGAAAAATCAAAGCTGCTGATCATCAAACAACATATTGTTGACAAAATACGGATGATATCTGACACAAGGAGGAGAATACAGAAGAGGGAGAGATGGATCATAGAGAATCAACAGTTTCTCGCTAACCCATCGCTCCTCTTCAGCGATCTCCCTGTTTCTGTCAAAAATTTTTCAAAGCCCAACGAGGTAGAGACATTTTGGAAAGAGGTATACAAAATCCCGAAAACATTAGAGTTGAAAGAAGATACTAATCTATACTAAGAATCTATACTAAGAAGATAATATCATCCGATCCAAGGAGTCTTACGACATCATAATAACATGTGAGGAGGAATGTCCATCAGTCACTGCCGTACAGGTGAACGAGGGTACGAGGAGCTTTTCCGGTGCAGGACCAGATGGTATCAAGAACTTCTGGTGGAACAAGTTTACTTCAACACACCAACATCTGGCCCGCATAAGTTGGAAACGCAATTCCGCAGTGGCTAGTATTAGGTCAAATTATACCCCTACCGAAAAATTGACAACTAGCCAAACCCAGAGCATTGCGGGCCAATAACATGTTCAAACATCCCGGTTAAGATTTGCTGATGTCCTGAACAACAGTATTAATCGAAGAATTGAGCCTGTGTGGATAGAGATGTACGAACCACGTGGCTCAGGAAAAGGTTTTAGGCTCTTGAAAGAGCCTGCTAATTGACAGATGTGTCTGCAGAGATGCAGCAGCCCATCAGCCAATCCTCTCAATGGCCTGGATTGACTACCGGAAGCTTTTGATTGAACCTCTCATAGACTTATCATCTGTCTGTTGGACAACTTGAATGTTCATCCAGACATAGTAAGGTGCATACACAGTAGAAAAAAAGGATCAATTTTGTTGCAGAGCATTTTGCTCCAACGATCATTTGACTCTCGAGATCATAATGATCTGTCCATTCGGATCACCCTGATCATCTTTTTCGGATCATTTGTCAAACTGAACAAAATGGCCGCCTATTTTTGGCGCTGTTGTCATAACGACATAACCTACCAATTTTATCTTACCGCACGCAAGTGACAACTATACTTAACAGGTGACACTTTCTCATATCAGATTTCGTTAATTTTTAACTTTTCGAGTACACTGCTCAGAAACCATAAAAAGCGTGCGTATGAGTTCAAGTAGGAATTCTCTAAGAACGTCAGCCATCTTGGTTTGACTTGATACATGATCCCGCATCAGGTCATTATGATCTCAAAAGTCGATCATTCATTCTGGTTGATCAAAATGCTCTTGATTTCGGTATCATTTTTGTTGCAAATCAAAATGGTATTGATTTCGGTATCATTTTGAACATATTTTTTACTGTGTAGAGAGATTCATGTTCCTTTAAAAAACTAGATTTACTATCTCATCTTGAAATTATCGTGACAGAGAATAACTTCACTTTCCAGAGATGCTTCTCTCAGGACAATACCATGAACCCTCTGATTCTTTGCATCACACTTCTGCCTCTATCTCTCGCATTACCGACTTCTCCTGGATACCTCTGCAGCGACACTAATCATCGCAAGCATGAAGTCACTCAAATATTTCATACGGATGACCTAATCTATGCTTCTGGTAACAACCAAACCAAATTTTTCACTTATGTAGTTTCTTTGGGACCTTATAAAACAGACTTATGGGAATGAAATTCAAAAAATAAGTTTTGTTTCGTATTCTGTAGCTACTTCTAAATGTCGAATTTCCACTCGATTCACCTAAAATTTACAAATTTGAATGAACTTTACAAAAACGTATTTTTTCATTATGCGAAATACGTGTTAAGCTTCCTGAGACTCGTGTATGAACCTCCAAATATCATCATTTAGTTTTTAAGAATGATGTTCGTGTTGTCGATCAGGGTAAAATTATTGAAGATAGTGTATATGGTTTTGATTTACTGATCTTCTTATTTATTTAAGCTATCAAGCTTTCGCTCCATGACTTGGAGCCTCCTCAGGATAACATCTCCTCTCCTCTATAATTAATAACACTAGGTTTTTTAATGCCAACGTTTCTAAATTATATAAAATATTGAAAGATATTTTACTAATTTAAAAAATCTTACCACATTCCGAAGTCAGAAAATATTTTTTAAAGATATGGAGTACATATATGTGGATGATGTCAACAACATTTTACGTATCGATGTTTAAAAACAACAACAAAAAAGAGAATATAAATATATAAATTAAGAGTTTATCCTCTCCAGGAAAAATTTAAACTATTGATATTACATATTAAATTTGGAATTCTTGCTCCATTTTTTGTAACAATTCTCCTCTGATGGTCGAAGGAGAATTGACAGTTTATGAATATGGAGTATACCGTAGAATATACAATTCGCATGAAGAAGTATTATGTAGTATATAAAGCTATTATGGGTAATATACATGAGTTGATTGGAAAGGGGTCTATTAAAGATGGCGTTTGGAGCGAAAATTTGAAAATCATACAATTGCGATGAAGTGCATATATGTGTATATTACTAAACTATTCTTTAAAAATTATTGATTAGTAAAATAAGACTATGATAAATTTTGCTAATATGTTCTATATCTGATCTTTTGTTGACTGAATTAGTGTTTCTTACAATATGGAACATCTCTTCGAAGTTTCTCTTTCTCTTCTTAGTGTCATGGCTAAGAATCTTAGTTTTTGAAAAATCAAAGTTATGGTCATATTCATGTGAATGTGCAACTAGTGCTGTACATCTATCGCATACTGTTGTTGTTGTAAGAACCATTTAAGTAGTTTTGCAATCTGTTACTAACATTCGATCTAATTTTAGTTCTATTTTTTGAAGGAATCAAATTTATTTTTCCTTCAATGTTTTTTAAGGTATTTTCAACTAGTTTGACTTTATTGGAATTATTAGTATAGAATTTTTTTACCTAAACTCAAAAAGTAACCAATATCTTTTGGAATTTGTTTATCTGTTAAGTTGACCAACCATTTGCTGTTTGGATTTTTGTATGGAGTATTATAGCTATAATATGTTTTGGTGAGCCATTCAAATTTAGAAATAGATGTTTCGATTAAATGTTTCTCTAAATTTATAATTATATTATTTTGACATTCGAAGAATAATTCGATGAGGTTGTCTGTAGCAAAATTTCTAAGTTTTTCTTATAATTTACCAATATTTCTACTAAGTTCTCTGATTTTATAATTCAGATCAGTGATTTCAATCTTCAAAGTTTTTATTTTTAAATTAAAACAAGCTTTATTAAAAGAATTGGAACAAATGGGGTGAGAAAAATTAACTTTTGGATCTAGATTTATAATATGTGATGGTAAAAAACCTTTAGATTTGCAACGTAGTAAAAAACGCTTCTGGTTTTTTAATTTCGCTATTGTATTATTACTATGTAATTTTTATTACTATTTTATTACTATTATGTATACTATGTATATTGTAAAATATTTTCTGACTTCAGAATGTGGTAAGATTTTTTAAATTAGTAAAATATCTTTCAATATTTTATATAATTTAGAAACGTTGGCATTAAAAAACCTAGTGTTATTAATTATAGAGGAGAGGAGATGTTATCCTGAGGAGACTCCATGTCATGGAGCGAAAGCTTGATGCACTGTTAGAAATGTTTGTAGTTTTAGTATACAGGAGCATATTAAATTTCATATATGTTTATTAAGTTCATTACACTTTGTAATTTTAGTATACTTACGCATACTAAATTTCATTCCTGAGATTATATGTATACTAAATTTATTAAGTGCACAGTAAGTTTCTTTCACATATATGAATTTAATAGATTCTGTATACTAAAATTCATATACGTGTTTACTATATTCAGCTGCGCAAGCGCGTTTCGATTCACGCGAGTCGGGCAACGTGGTCGGTGGCAGGCTCGTATACTGCTACATTTGTTTGAGTTCTTTGTAATGCTAAAAGGTTCGGCTTCTTTCTGCGAGGATCTGCGAAGTCTTCTCTTTAAAAGGTATATGCAATTTATCAACTTAAATGCAACTCAATGATATGATTATTTGAAAATTAAAACTTTGTTCTTTAATTTCATTTTTCGTCTGCTCATGTTAACAGCTGATGAAGACGGAACCCGCGCGAACGGAACGCGTATACTGAATTTAGTATATGCGTATACCAAATTTCGTATACATGTATACTGGATTTAGTATACGCGTATACTAAATTTCATGAACGTGCATACTAAAATCAGTATATGCATATACTAAATTTACTGTACGCTGGTATACTAAATTTAATTTAATGTTGTGCATTCTTGCTTCCATTACATGTATACTAAATCTAAAACAGATTTTTCTAACAGTGTAGCTTAAATAAATTAGAAGATCAGTAAATCAAAACCATATACACCATCTTCAATCATCATTTAGTATTGACTGAACGTTATTTTTCTATAACTTTGATAAGATTAGAGAAGCGTTGAGGACAATCGTTTTAGAGAAATTGTGTAATAAAACCCATATTGTCTAAAATAAAAGTATGCTTCTTGATCATCTTTAACAAAATAAATGTTAAATTTCGGTACAATTATTGACCTTCCGCGCCACGATTTAAGGTGTTGGTGAGTCAACACAATTAAACTCTGTGCAAACATCTTTATCATGTTTTCCATAGCATACATCGCATAGAGCGAAAATGTAAGCTTAAAATTGAGAAATAATTTATGCAATCGCATATTTATAAAACAAAATAATTATTTCCGAATCAAAAAACAATTTTTTTATGTACTCTAGAAATCTAAATTAGTACCATTGTACTAGCTACTAGCTAAATTCTACTAATTCGTTTGGAGAAAAGTGAGCTACTAAAGTTCAGTAGAAAATTTCTGATTTGCTCAGTAAAAAATTCCTGATTTGCTCAGTAAAAAATTTCTGATTTGCTCAGTAAAAATATTTGATTAATTCGATCGTGGTAAGCTACTAACTTTTTCGTGAAAATATAAAAACGCGATTGTGTAACATTCTTATCTTTATTGAAGCAGAGAGAAGTATGATAATATTGTGAAACTTTGTCAATAGGCTACGTCACCTCCACCGACAAAACGTGTGGATTCTTTAAGGGATAAAGACGAATTTTTGAAAACAAAGTTGAATTTACGACTCGAAACTATGCATTTTCTACAACAGTAATTGAATTTTCTACTTTAAAAAAAGCATTTTAAACAAAATGAGTGAATTTTTACCTGAAAAAGATCAACTTTTTAGCTAAAATGAAAAAGCTAAGTTTTCAATTTGAAAAATTCATTTTCAACAAAAAAAACTAACTTTCGAACAAATATTTTAATTTTCAATGAAATTTTTAACCAAAAATGTTAATTTAAAAAAAAAAAAAATTTCGAAAAAATAGAACAATTTTCTATTAAAAAAGATCAATTTTCAACAAAAATGGGAATAGTTTCATTTTTAGTCAGAGGAATACATTTTTAAATAGATAAAATATATTTACAGCGAAATAATTGAATTTCAACCAAAAAAATGAATTTTCTATCAAAATGATTGAATGTTTATGAAAAAAAATCGACATAAATTTAAATTATATGTTTAGTTTAAAAAATTGATTTTCAATAAAAACACTAATTTTCAACCAAAGAATAATTAATTTTCGATAAAAAAACCTAATTTTTCCACAAAAAATGGATAATCTTTAACAAAATACATTAATTTTTAACAAAATATTTTCATTTTAATGGAACTTTCACCTAATAGTTGAATTTTCAACCGAATAGGTTAATTAATAACTAAGAAGATTAATATTCTACCAAGAAAAAAAAACTAAATTTGGAACCAAAAAATTAATTTTCGATCAAAAAAGAATAATTCTTAATTAAGTACATGAATTTTCAAACAAATAGTTGGATTTTCAACTGAAGAAGATGACTAAAGAAAAAATGATGAATTATGAACAAAACAAATTAATTCTGAACTAAGTAGTTCCACTTAGTAGATTTTTTTATAAGGAAAAGGTAATTAGTGCGCGCAAAAATTTCTAGTTTAAAATTTAAATTTGTGAACAATTAAAATTTTTTTCAAATTTAAACGCTCAATAAATAAATTGTAGTTAAACTCTTTTAAATTGTGCATTTTTTTGAACTGAAAAATTTTTAAATTAGAAGTAAAATTATTTTAATTTTAGGTTCTTATAAATATATAATTGTTCAATTGTTAGTCATGAATCAAAAATTATTTTGAAATCTACTTTTAATATTCTCTTAAAATTATTATTTTAAAACAAAAAATCATTCAAAACTTTTCCAGGAATCTTAAGAAAATTTTTGTATTATCTTGAAACTTCTCAAAATCCTTCAACAGCTTCAAAACTTTATTCCAAAATGTTGAAAAATCTACTTTTTTTTCAATTTTTGGAATGTTTTGTTATACTCACTGAATAAGAATGAGAAAAAGTTATAAAAATGTCTAGTAAATCATCATCACTTCAAAAAATAAATTTTTGAACAATTAGTTTAATTTTTAATTGTTTTTTGGGGTGAAAACGATCCCAGAAAATTGGGGTTTCAAATACGCAGATAATTTTTCTCAATGAAAGATCAAAAATGTGATTTTCTCAAATTTTTTTAAAAATCTTAAGGGGTGTAAACTACCCCAACATTATTTTTGATTACACAAAAAATTGCCAAATAGGAGTCAATTCTGACCAAAAAATTTGGGAAAAATATGTATTGCTCTCGAAAATCAAATAAAGTTTATTTGCTTTTGCATTTTCACAAAAAAATATTTTCTAGGGGGTAACTACCCTCAAGTACATTTTATTATGTTTCTTTAAAATAAACCACATTTTTGAAACTTATCCAATCATAGAAATGTCCTTACAGTGAGACATGGAAGATCTGATTTTCTCAAATTTTTCAAAAAATTGTTGGGGGGGGGGTCAACTACCCCAAAATAATTTTTGATTAAATAAAAATTGCCAAACAGTAGTTGAAAATGAGTAAAGAATAGGCTTGAAATTGTCCTAACAGTGATATTCAATTAAGAAAATTTGTTCTTCCATTCGCAGTTTCTAGTAGCTTCTTTTCAATAGTATTTATATAGTGTGGAAAAATATTTTTAAAAAACTTCTATACTTTCACCAAATTTTACGATACAAGACTGAGCTTAAAAACTATCAAAGATGAAGTCGAAATTTAATTGTAACAACTTCCACTCGCGGTTTCTAGTAGCTTTTTCCAATTGTATTTATTTAGTCGCGGAAAACTATAAAAAAATCTCTATACTTTCACGAAATTTTACAAATCAAGAGTGAGCTTGAAAGCTTATAAAGATGAAGTCAAAAATAAATTGTAACAACTTCCCATTCACATGTTCTAGTAGCTTTTTTTCAATTTTATTCATTTAGTCGCGGAAAACTATAAAAAAAACTTCTACACTTTCATCAAATTTTGCAAATCAAGAGTGATCTTGAAAGTTTCTAAAGATGAAGTCCAAATTAAATGATAACAACTTCCGTTCACAGGTTCTAGTAGCTTTTTTTCAATAGTATTTATATAGTCGCGGAAAAATATTTTCAAAAAACTTCCATACTTTCACTAAATTTTACAAATCAAGAGTGAGCTTAAACGCTTCTGAAGATGAAGTCCAAATTAAATTATAACTATTCCCATTCACAGGTTCTAGTAGGTTTTTTTCAATTGTACTTATGTAGTCGCGGAAAACTATAAAAAAAAACTTCCATCCTTTCACCAAATTTTACAAATCGAAAGTAAGCTTAAAATCTATTAAAGGTGAAGTCGAAATTAAATTGTCACAACTTCAATTCACAGTTTCTAGTAGCTTTTTTTCAACTGTATTTGTTTAGTCGCGGAAAACTATAAAAATAAACTTCTACACTTTTGTCAAATTTTGCAAATCAAGAGTAAGCTTAAAAGCTTCTGAAGATGAAGTTCAAATTAAATTGTAACAACTTCCATTCACAGTTTCTAGTAGCTTTTTTCAATTGTATTCCTTTAGTTGCGGAAAAATATTTTTTTTTTAACCACTATACTTTCACCAAATTTTACAAATCAAGATTGAGCTCAAAAGTTTTTAAAGATGAAGTCTAAATTAAATAATAACAACTTGCGTTCACAGATTCTAGTAGCTTTTTTCAATAGTATTTACATAGTCGCGGAAAATTTTTTTTAAAAAACGTCTATACTTTCACCATATTTTAGAAAGCAAGAGTGAGCTTAAAACCTTCTAAAGATGAAGTCCAAATTAAAATATAACAACTCCCATTCACATTTTCTAGTAGCTTTTTTTAAATTGTATTTATTTAGTCGCGGAAAACTGTAAAAAAAACTTCGACACTTTCACAAAATTTTACAAATCAGCAGTGAATTTAAAAGCTTCTAAAGATGAAGTCCAAATTAAATTATAACAACTTCCATTCACAGTTTCTAGTAGCTTTTTTTTAATTGTGTTTATGTAGTCGTGGAAAACTATAAAAAGCTTCTATACTCTCACCAAATTTTGCAAATCAAGAGTGAGCCTAAAAGCTTTTAAAGATGAAGTCCAAGTTAAATTGCACCAACTTCCATTCACAGTTTCTAGTAGCTTTTTTTCAATTGTGTTTATTTGGTTGCGGAAAACTATAAAAAAACTTCTACACTCTTATCAAATTTTGCAAATCAAGAGTGAGCTTAAAAGCTTCTAAAGATGAAGTCCAAATTAAATTATAACAACACCCATTCACAGTTTCTAGTAGCTTTTTTCAAATGTATTTATTTAGTCGCGGAAAACTATAAAAGAAACTTCTACACTTTCGTCAAATTTTGCAAATCAAGAGTGAGCTTTAAAGCTTCTGCAGATAAAGTCCAATTTAAATCGTAGCAACCTCCATTCAGAGTTTCTAGTAGCTTTTTTTCGATTGTGATTATTTGGTTACGGAAAACTATAAAAAAATTCTACACTTTCATCAAATTTGGCAAATCAAGAGTGAGCTTAAAAGCTATTGAAGATGAATTCGAAATTAAATTGTGACAACTTCCGTTCACAGTTTCTAGTAGCTTTTTTCAATTGTATTTAATTATTAACGGAAAACTATGAAAAAACTTCTACTCTTTAATCAAATTTTTCAAATAAAAAGTAAGCTTCTAAAGATGAAATCCAAATTAAATTATAACAACTTCCTTTCATAGGTTCTAGTAGCTTTTTTCAACTGTACTTATGTAGTCGCGGAAAACTATGAAAAAACTTCTATCCTTTCACAAAATTTTACAAATCGATGAAGTCGAAATTGTATTGTAAAAACTTCGATTTACAATTTCTAGTAGCTTTTTTCCGATTGTGATTATTTGGTTGCGGAAAACTATAAAAAAATTCTACACTTTCATCAAATTTAGCAAATCAAGAGTGAGCTTAAAAGCTATTAAAGATGAATTCGAAATTAATTTGTGACAACTTCAGTTCACAGTTTCTAGTAGCTTTTTTCAATTGTATGTAATTATTAGCGGAAAACTATGAAAAAACTTCTACTCTTTAATCAAATTTTTTAAATAAAAAGTAAGCTTCTACAGATGAAATCCAAATTAAATTATAACAACTTCCTTTCATAGGTTCTAGTAGCTTTTTTCAACTGTACTTATGTAGTCGCGGAAAACTATAAAAAAACTTCTGTGCTTCCACAAAATTTTACAATTCAAGAGTGAGCTTCAAAGCTGTTAAAGATAAAGTGTAAATTAAATTGTATCAACTTCCATTCACAGTTTCTAGTAGCTTTTTTTCAATTGTGTTCATTTGGTTGCGGAAAACTATAAAAAAAAATCTACACTTTCACTAAATTTTACAAATCAAGAGTGAGCTTAAAAGCTATTAAAGATGAAGTCGAAATTATATTTTAACAACTTCCATTCACAGATTCTAGTAGGTTTTTTTCACTTGTACTTATATGGTCGCGGAAAACTTTAAATAAAATTCTATCCTTTCACAAAATTTTACAAATCAAGAGTGAGCTTAAAAGCTATTAAAGATGAAGTCGAAATTAAATTTTAACAACTTCAATCCACAGTTTCTAGTAGCTTTTTTCCAATTGTATTTATTAATTCGCGGAAAAATATTTTTAAAAAACCTATCCTTTCACCAAATTTTACAAATCAAGAGCTTGAAATAGCTTGAAATAGTATCAAAGCTATTAAAGATAAAATCGAAATTAAATTGCAACAACTTCAATTTACAGTTTCTAGTAGCTTTTTTCCAATTGTATTTATATAATCGCGGAAAAATATTTTTTTTAAACTTCTATACTTTCACCAAATTTGACATAGCAAGAGTGAGCTTAAAAGCTTTCAAAGATGAAGTCCAAATTAAATTATAGCAACTTTCATTCACAGTTTCTAGTAGCTTTTTTTTAATTGTGTTTATGTAGTCGTGGGAAACTATAAAAAGCTTCTATACTCTCACCAAATTTTGCAAATCAAGAGTGAGCTTAAAAGCTTTTAAAGATGAAGTCCAAGTTAAATGGCACCAACTTCCATTCACAGTTTCTAGTAGCTTTTTTTCAATTGTGTTTATTTGGTTGCGGAAAACTATAAAAAAACTTCTACACTCTTATCAAATTTTGCAAATCAAGAGTGAGCTTAAAAGCTTCTAAAGATGAAGTCCAAATTAAATTATAGCAACACCCATTCACAGTTTCTAGTAGCTTTTTTCAAATGTATTTATTTAGTCGCGGAAAACTATAAAAGAAACTTCTACACTTTCGTCAAATTTTGCAAATCAAGAGTGAGCTTTAAAGCTTCTGCAGATGAAGTCAAATTTGAATTATACCAACCTCCATTCAGAGTTTCTAGTAGCTTTTTTTCGATTGTGATTATTTGGTTGCGGAAAACTATAAAAAAAATTCTACACATTCACTAAATTTTGCAAATCAAGTGTGAGCTTAAAGGCTATTAAAGATGAAATCGAAATTGAATTGTGACAACTTCAGTTCACAGTTTCTAGTAGCTTTTTTCAACTGTATTTATTTAGTCGCGGAAAACTATAAAAATAAACTTTTACACTTTCATCCAATCTTGCGAATCGAAAGTGAGCTTAAAAGCTTCTAAAGATGATGTCCAAATTGAATTGTAACAACTTCCACTCACAGTTTCTAGTAGCTTTTTTCAATTGTATTCCTTTAGTCGCGGAAAAATATTTTTAAAAAAACTTCTATACTTTCACCAAATCTTACAAATCAAGTTTGAGCTTAAAAGCTTTTAAAGATGAAGTCCAAATTAAATTATAACAACTTCCGTTCACAGGTTCTAGTAGCTTTTTTTTAATTGTATTTATTTAGTCGCGGAAAACTATTAAAAAAACTCCTACACTTTCATCAAATTTTGCGAATCAAGAGTGAGCTTAAAAGCTTCTTAAGATGAAGTCCAAATTAGAGTGTAACAACTTGCATTCCCAGGTTCTAGTAGGTTTTTTTCAATTGTACTTCGGTAGTCGCGGAAAACTATAAAAAAACTTCTATCCTTTCACAAAATTTTACAAATCGATGAAGTCGAAATTGTATTGTAACAACTTCGATTTACAATTTCTAGTAGCTTTTTTTCGATCGTGATTATTTGTTTGCGGAAAACTATAAAAAAATTCTACACTTTCATCAAATTTAGCAAATCAAGAGTGAGCTTAAAAGCTATTAAAGATGAATTCGAAATTAAATTGAGACAACTTCAGTTCACAGTTTCTAGTAGCTTTTTTCAATTTTATTTAATTATTAACGGAAAACTATGAAAAAACTTCTACTCTTTAATCAAATTTTTCAAATAAAAAGTAAGCTTCTACAGATGAAATCCAAATTAAATTATAACAACTTCCTTTCATAGGTTCTAGTAGCTTTTTTCAACTGTACTTATGTAGTCGCGGAAAACTATAAAAAAAACTTCTGTGCTTTCACAAAATTTTACAATTCAAGAGTGAGCTTAAGAGCTATTAAAGATAAAGTGTAAATTAAATTGTACCAACTTCCATTCACAGTTTCTAGTAGCTTTTTTTCAATTGTGTTCATTTGGTTGCGGAAAACTATAAAAAAAAATCTACACTTTCATCAAATTTTGCAAATCAAGAGTTAGCCTAAAAGCTATTAAAGACGAAGTCGAAATTGTATTGTAACAACTTACATTCAGAGTTTCTAGTAGCTTTTTTTACTTGTACTTATGTAGTCACGGAAAACTATAAAAAAAACTTCTATACTTACACAAAATTTTACAAATCAAGAGTGAGTATAAAAGCTATTAATGATGCAGTCGAAATTAAATTGTACCAACTTTCATTCACCGTTTCTAGTAGCTTTTTTTTCAATTATGTTCATTTGGTTGCGGAAAACTATTTAGAAAAAACTTCTACACTTTCACCAAATTTTACACATCGAGAGTGAGCTTGAAAGCTTGTAAAGATGAAGTCGAAATTGAATTGTAAAAACTCCCATTCACAGTTTCTAGTAGCTTTTTTTAATTGTACTTATGTAGTCGCGGAAAACTGTAAAAAAAACTTCTATCCTTCTAACAAATTTTACAAATTGAAAGTGAGCTTAAAAGCTATTAATGAGGAAGCTGAAATCAAATTGTAACAACTTCAATTCACAGTTTCTAGTAGCTTTTTTCGATTGTGTTTATTTGGTTGTGGAAAAGTATAAAAGAAACTTCTACGCTTTCACCAAATTTCACAAATCGAGAGTGAGCTTGAAAGCTTGTAGAAATGAAGTCGAAATTGAATTGTAAAAACTCCCATTCACAGTTTCTAGTAGCTTTTTTCAAATTGTATTTATTTAGTCGCGAAAAACTATGAAGAAAGCTTCTACACTTTCATGAAATTTTGCAAATCAAGAGTGAGCTTAAAAGCTATTAAAGATGAAGTCGAAATTATATTGTAACAACTTACATTCAGAGTTTCTAGTAGCTTTTTTCGATTGTGTTTATTTGGTTGGGGAAAACTATAAAAAAAACTTCTACACTCTGACAAAATTTTAAAAATCGACAGTAAGTCTTAAAAGCTATTAAAGATGAAGTCAATCCACAGTCTCTAGTAGCTTTTTTCCAATCGTATTTATTTAGTCGCGGAAAAATATATTTAAAAAAAAACCTATACTTTCACAAAATTTTACAAAATAAAGAGCTTAAAATATCTTGAAATAGCTTGAAAGCTGTTAAAGATGAAGTTGAAATTAAATTGTAACAACTTCAATTTACAGTTTCTAGTAGCTTTTTTTCAATAGTATTTATACTGTCGCCGAAAAATATTTTTAAAAAACTTCTATGCTTTCACCAAATTTGACATAGCAAGAGTGAGCTTAAAAGCTTTCAAAGATGAAGTCCAAATTAAATTGTAACAACTTCCATTCACAGTTTCTAGTAGCTTTTTTTCAACTGTATTTATTTAGTCACTGTTCGTGAAGGATTGCAAGATGCGTGTATTTGTTTAATGAAAAATTAATAATTGTTGTAAATATTTGTCATATTTTAAAACCTTGTAGTGTTTCTCAATAATTTTCATACATTTATATATTATTACACTCACCAACAGAATTAGGCAGGAAGCCGGTGATTGTGAGGAACAGAGTTCCAGCAGCAATCTTCATTTTTTTTGTAGCGGGATTTCTTACGCGATACTGACAAATTTATGATACAATGACTGCTATTTATACAGAAGGTTACTTCGCTTGATCTTGAATTTCAGGTTGAAATAGAGTTTCATCGTAAGTCATATAACATGTGCTAGGGCTACAAATTAATTATTTACTGTATACTGATAATATATGATCAGTTTTCATTCAATCAAAAATTTCGTCATGGAAAAATTTCATCATTTTGATAGAAAAAAAATAAGCCCGATTCTTATTAAAGTGTAATTTTCTTACAAACAAATGAATTTTGACTTGGAGTTGAATTTTCAGTCGGGAAATATTTGTGACTAAAACAAAAATTTCGTCAAAATGCCAAAATGAAAAGCTTCTTGCAAAAAAGTTGAATTTTTAACAAAAAATAAAATGCATATCTAAATGTCTATCCAGAAGACAAATTTTCAGGAGAAAATGAATTTTTTATTAGGGAAGATTTTGTAGTCAGAAAATAAGAACCTGAAAAATTAATTTTTTACCAAAAAGATATGAATTCTTAACAAAGTACACGAATTTCTAAGCAAATTATTGAATTTTCGGTCAAAAAGATTCATATTTAACAAAGAGGGCAAATTAGTAACAATCTCCATAAATTTTTAACCAAATAGTTATTGAATTTTCAACAATTTCAATAATTTTTTCACCAAATAGTAGGTAAACCGTTGTCCGCGACTGCTTATTAAGGTGTTCCAAAAATATTTTTTCGAATTTTTCTAAATAACGTCTGAAAATTTGTTTGAATCTACACAAAAATGATTTTTTTTTTTTTTTTTTTTTTGAAAAAAATTATATTTAAAAGCGAGTTTTTCGCGCTCATATATTTAGGAGGTGTACAAGTTTTAAAAAGACCTAAAAGTAATTTTAAGTTTGAAAATATTTCAAAAAATTTTAAACAAAATGTAGATTTAGCAAGTTTAAAAAAAAGAAGCTTCTCAAGAATTCTGAAAGGTTTCAAGACTATACAAAAAACTTTCTTGAGATTCCTAAAAAATTTGAAATAATTTTTTAATTTTAAAATTAATTCTAAAAAAATTTCAACAGATTTCAAAAGGTTTCTAAAAATTTCAAGGAATATGGAATATTTTGAGGCAATTTCTGTGGAAGGTGAAATAGATAAAAAAAAGTGTAAATAATGATAATCGTTCCATTTCAACGAAATAAAATTTGTAAGCACGTTATGTGAGAAAAACAAGTTGCACAATATTCCAATCTTATTGTTTAAATAAGGATGACAATTTTACACAATTGCGTTCTTCCATTAAACTTTTCTTTTTGTCACGTCTCCCATTTTTATAACCTTCTTTTAATCACTATATAAAATTCTCAACATATTCATAAGGTAACCCGAGTCGAAATTTTTGTTATGAGAATAATAAAAAAGTCGTGTTTCAAAATTATCTGAAAATTACAACCTAATTCATTTTTTGTTTGATAAATTGTTCCTGATAACATTTTGG
Organism: Andricus quercusramuli; assembly: GCA_932178445.1. Classification (NCBI taxonomy): domain Eukaryota; kingdom Metazoa; phylum Arthropoda; class Insecta; order Hymenoptera; family Cynipidae; genus Andricus; species Andricus quercusramuli. The sequence goes on from CAKNXH010050407.1 coordinate 31,333, forward strand.
TTGATATTCTTGCCAACATAGAAAAATTTGATTTGATTCAAAACTGAAGAACATCAGAAAATATATGTAAAATGTCTTCATGTAACAAAAAGTGTCCTGGATAACCACAGTAATATTTTTTTTTGTCTTGGCTCTAATTATGAGATAAATTCCGTAATTTTTCAACTGATGCTTCCAATTTCTATGTGTAATAGGGTAATGGGTACGATCATTTTCGCACTTTATTAATTTCTAAAAAATATGCTATAAGTATCGAACGGAATTCTAAAATACACGAATGGTGGACAAGGCAATGATATTTTCCATGTGTTTTTTTAATTTGACTGTGGAAAACAAAAGAAAAATATCAGCTTTTTCTCCGCGATATATAAATTATATATAACTTTTTCCACCTGAAATATTAAGTTCAGCGTTAAAAACAGTAGATAACTTATATTTGAAGAAATTAAGGATATATATTAACAATATTCTCCGCCGTTTTCATGAAAAATTTTCCCTATTCCCCCATTCTTGTCCTATGTTTGGGCTGTGATCCCTGAAACTTTACTTCGGAATTAATTTTCAATCACTTTTAACATATTTTAGTTTCAAACGAGGTTTCAAAAATCTAGGACACACACAAAATAGTTAAATTTTAAACTGGAAAAGTTAAATTTTCAGATAGAAAAATTGATTGTAAACAATGTATATATAAAAAAATATTGGTAAAAACATGGAAAACAACGAAAAATAATAAAAACTTCCACCATTTGTTTATCTATCAATATTTTTTTATAATTGAGGTTCATGCGATAGCCACTTATGTACTCTCTAAGAATCAATTTGGTTTTTGTGTTTCAGATGATCCAAAATTGAGAAATCATGTCGACCATTTTTCAACATGGCGTCTTCCGGTCACCCATATTTCAGCCGGATGTTGATGAAAAATTACAATATTTATTTTGTTGGTAGTCAAAAACATGCCCTACAACATATTGAAAAATTACAAATGTCAAATAAAAATTAATGCAAAGAGAAATTATCTAAAAAAGGTCCTTTAAACCTGACTACCCCCTTAATATAAATTATTTTACGTTATTATCATATAATACTTAAACTTTAAGTTAAACAAATTAATTGTCAACCAAAAAAATATTAATTCTCAAAGAAATAGTTGAATTTTCAACCAAAGTGATCAATTTTCAGATAAAATGATGAATCTTCAACTGGAATAACTGAATTTCAAACCAAACACATAAATTTTCAACTAAAATGACGACTCTCTAACTGAAATGGTTGAATTTTCAACCCAAAAGATGAATATTCAACAATGAAGATTAATTTTCTCAAAAAGAATACGAATTTTCAACACAATATATGAATTTGCAACTAAGTTGTTGAATTTGAAACTGAGAATGATAAATTTTTAACCAATAGTTGAATTTTACACAAAAAAAATAGAGAAGAATTTTCAACAAAAAATAGAATAGTTAAACGTTAAGTTAAACAAATTAATTTTCAACGAAAAAAAAACGATTTTCAATCACAGTTCAATTTTCAACTAATGTGATGAATTATCAACTAAAATGATGAATCTGCAACTGGAATAGTTCAATTTTATACCAAAAAGTTACAAAAAATGTTCACCAAATATTTTAATTTAAAAAAAAGATCAATTGTCAATCAAACAGTTAAACTGGTGTCTAAAAAGATACTTTTTTAACCAAAAATAGAATAGTTAGATTTCCTGTTCAAAAAAACTAATTTCTAACAAGAAAAAATATGAATTTTCAACCACAGTGATCAATTTTCAAATAGAATGATGAATCTTCAAATGAAATTTTTTGGAATTTTCAACCAAAAATATGAATATTCATCCATGAAAATTAAGTTTCTAAGAGAGAATATGAATTTTCAACACAATATATGAACTTGCAACCAAGTTCTTGAATCTGCACATGAAAATGTTCAATTTCTAACCAATAGTTGAATTTTGCAAAAAAAAATAGAGAAGAATTTTCAACAAAAATAGAATAGTTAAACGTTAAGTTAAACAAATTAATTTTTAACAAAAAAAAAAAAAACGATTTTCAATCAAACAGTTAAACTGTCGTCTTCACTTGCAGCCACGTGCGCTAGACCGCAGAGGAGTCATGGGACGAGAGCGTGAAAAAGGTTCAGAGCGCTATCAACTGTTCTACCAACAGGACTACACGCATGTCACCAATTCAACTTCTATTTGGTTACAAACCGCGCAGTATGACTGACGCAAAGATACTCACGGCGATTCAAGAAACGTTGAATCAGGTTGACTTGCAGGATTTAAGGTCCGCGTTGAAGGTGTCCACGGATGAAGAGCTCGTAGCCAAGGCTAAAGGACCCTTCAATGTAACTTCTGTTCTGCCAAACGACCGGTACGAGGTTCAAGATCTTCGGGACTTGAAGAAATCGCCAAATCAACGCAGTATTATAGCAGTCGACAGTTTGCGGCGATGGGTCACTTTTGACGCTACTCAGTGAGCTGGTGAGTAAATGCAGTAGGCTGCAGTATCATAGGCAGGCAGAGCGATTGGCTACAGTGACTGAGATTGTCATAATTATGACGTAAGTATTAGTCGTAGTCAGCGACTTTGAGGTCCGATTCTTGGTCAGGATCGTGTCCGGACAGGGCGCTGACGAGACTAGGGCCAAGGCCGAGTCTAATATTCCTAAGCTGAGGAATGGTCAACCTTATACTGGATGGAATACTGGGCGGAGGTCAGGACTTAGGTAGTCGTATTCAGGGCTAGCACTGGATTAAGGAGGCAGGTTGCCCTCCTAATCGTAGGTGTCCTTGGCAAGACTAGCAACCGGTAAAGCTAAGCTTGGGAGTGACTCTGTTGCAGAATGGCCCTTGCGAACTGATCACTCTTATGCGGGTGTCCATTCGAAATTCAGCTATCACCCTTCCTTCACTTGATATTTCTTTATAGATAATGAGGTGTCTCTATTTCCAGGAAATCTGGAAATCCAGAAAGGTCCAGACCCATATCTAGGTTTCGCCTTTATGGAAGCGTGTCGTGGAGCGAACATGTCTTCTGAAAATCAAAGTATTGTCAAAGATAGGTGAGTGTCTTCCATTAAGCACTTAGCTATTGCAACAATGTCCACTTGTCGAAGCCTTCAAGTTAGTAAAATAGAGCATCAATGGCTAAATTTGGGCACTATCAATTGGCAAAATTGCAAAGATACTATGTCCTTTTGGGCAGAAGTGAATTGTTACACTGATGCTTCTGGATTGAATCCGTTCTTAGAACTTTCAGAATTAACAATAAGTTCGTTACTATTACCTTCATCAAATGCTGAGGTAGAACGTGCATTCAGTCATATGAAACTCATAAAAAATAAGCTAAGCAATAAGATGCCACTTTCTATGCTGAATGCTGTATTACAAATAAGATGCGGTCTTAGGCGTTTGAAGACGTGTTATAATATATCGAAGACGCAATTGAACTCCTCGAGATTGTTAATCAATAGGTCATTGATTATATCAGACACTTTAAAGTATAAGAAACCTGATGTAGAGCTTTACTCATGCCAACTGTAAATCACTTTTCTTTGAAACATGGAATTTCATTCAATTGACTAATCCTATTCCTTCTTGAAATTACAAGCAGGGGATTTTCTTTTTTTCTTAAACTGATATTCGGCAACAAACTAGTGTTTCATCAACCTCACTGGATCTGGGCCATCCATAATATACGTTACCAATTTCGAGATTTTTTTACCTTCTTTTCCTTCCCTCCCCCGAAATTCACAAAGCCGTTAACTGAAGACGGATTTTACATTTATATATTCTTCTGAATAAAATTAATGTAGATAGTTGAATTTTCAACTAGAAAAGACTTCCTACCCAAAGAGATACATTTTCTGCACAAATGAGTTACTTGAAGGGTGTCGATATCCCTCTTGATCTTTTTTTCAGAAGAAGAAAAGTAAAGCGGCACAAAAGCACACTATGAAGGATTACATGCATGCACAAGATGGAATAATTAAAATGTACAAGGTTTTTTCTTGAGTAAGCGTACTCATACAAATAATACAAATGCATGCTCGATCTTCTTATTTATTACATTAGTTTTACATTGTTGCATAGTTTTTGATAAATAGATCAGATATGTTTCTTAAAGCTACTATATAGGTTCGTATACACTAATGATGCAAATAATTGAATGAAACTTTGTTTTTGCTGCAACTCAGAATTTGATATTTGTCCAGAACAATTTCAATCTAATGTTTTTAAGAAGAGCTGATATGAACTCGTAATAAAGAACATTTCAAAAAGTATAGAGACGTAATTGAGTCTTAGGAATCTTGCGCCACCCTTTGTTATATACTGCATAGGGTTGGTCCCTGCGATACAATACATCACCGACCTCAGGAGATTCTACCTCCATGCTAGTTCGATATATTGTTTCTGGAAGGAAAATATATAGTCATTCATTATTTCAAAAATGCAAAGTATCATTAACTTGAAACTAATAAATTATACTAAATTGTATAATAATATACTAATAATTGGTCAAGAAATTAAATTTTGAATTCTTTTCTGAATCACAACGATTCTTTATCAGTTAACAAAAATTATATATTCTAGCAATTTGAGCAAGGTCAGCTGATATTGACAAGCACCTTTACGAACTTTACTTCAATGAGGAACTAAATTATGAAACGCCACAAATTTTCGGCAAGTAGAGTTTTTGTTAAAAAAAAAATAACTGCACATTTGAAAAAAAAAATTGAAAGTGTTATGCTTGAAACTTCTACAACTGGGATCAAAGAAACATGCTATTATTTAGTTATGATACAAAAGAATTTGTTCCATGGTCTGCAAGGTGTGAGAATCATTCGAAAAGGCAAAAAATTCCACGCACTCATCCGTGCCGCCTCTGCGAAACTCTCTAATATTTATTCTATAGTATATTGTCTTTTTTCAATTACCTGGTCGTTGTATCTCAGTTATCTTATACATCACATTTTTGTAAATGCGTGCGAAAGGAATTCCTGCATGCCACACTATATCACCATTTTGAGTTTGAACTCGTGGGAATTTGTAAGCATGCTGTATGTCCAAGGGATCAAATGCTGTAAAAAAAATATGGTTATTAGGTAAACCGTTTTCGGTATGCCGAGACCGAATCCGTTGCCGCAAATGCACCATCATGTTAGCGTTCTAAGACATTTTGACCCGAATGTGAAAATATTCCCATTCTTCAAGACTGTGTCTATTCGTCCTGAAACATTGAGAGAGCTGGAAAAAGGGATGTACTAGTCATCCCGAGAGTCCAGCGCGACTAGCAAAACCAATCAAAGATACTAAACTATTCATCCCGAATTTTGGGACAAGAAACTTTTTTATTGTAGCCGAAAAATCGAAATAACTCCGAAATTGAAATAAATATGTTTATTTAGCGAACGGATTCAGCTCCAGCATGCAAAAATCATTTTAAGATACTCTCAGTAAAAAATTCCATTCAAGAAAAGTCTTTAAATTCATTTGAGCGGTTTCTTTTCAACCGTCAAGGATAGGTCATAGAAATTGACATGTCTAGGGTGTCAATAGCCCCAGAAGATTATCTGATCAAATTTTCTGATCCAAAAATCAAACAGGGCTGTTCTCAGGGAACATCCCTATACAAGCATAGTCTTCTCATTTTGTATGAAGTGTTGTGTCTTACACCCTTACAGATATAAGGCATGGAAACCTAAACAGGTTTTTTTTTAATTACCCAATTCACCATGTCCTCCGCCATGATATAATCCAGCAGGTTTTCCATGCATGTATGCGACGCCGTTAGTTATACGTAGCTTTCTTACAGGATATTCTGTAAGAAAAAATATAATAATTTTTTTAAACAAGTCTTGTTAAATGAACTACAAATTTATTGATCCTAAATAAAGATATCCTAGTTGTAGTGGCCATATTGGTTTTTTACAGCCTATATTACAAACATTTAATCATTTAGCGGATTAACTTTAGAATGTCCTCGGTGAACAACTCAACAACTCTTTTCAAGAAGAGTCGTTAAATTTATATTGGCGATTTGATTTCAATCTTTAGGGATAGATTACAGGAATCGCCTTTTCAAAAAAGTAAACATCCTCAGAAAATTATCTGATTTAATTATTTGCACCTAGAATCATTCCGAAGAGTCTCCAGGGTACATTCTTATACAAGCATATGTTTCTAATTAAGTAGAAAGGGTTGTGTTTTTAACTTTTACAGATATAAGGCTCGGCTATCACGAGTCCCTAATACCGAATATTGCAGTAATTTTTTGAACTCATATAATGGAACCTGGAATCACTTTTACTACCCTTCCCCTTCTTTTTTGCTAAAAGCAGGTTTTTAACAAAAGATACCAAACAAATCTTCAATCTACTGAAAAAGGATTTTATGATGGTGTGACTGTTGTACTTGAAGTAACACATCGCCTACTTTCTTTAGTCATTTGGGGGTGGGGTCTAACGATTATACGACCCCCTTCACTGGAGAAGCTCAAAATCTGCACGTTGGGAAAGGGTAAAAGACATAATAGGTAGAATTATAACATTCTCTTTGCATTGTATTTTCTTTTCTTAATTACCAAATTGATAATTACCTTCGTCTCGAGAAGGTTCTCCATGGTTAGTATCAGTCGACCATCCTGTTAGACAAAAGTAGAGTGCTTTTTAGAAATAAATTTTGTTAAGCGAACTCCAAAGTTATTGTTTCTAAATAAAGATATCCTAATTGTAGTCGCAAAATCAATTAATATTAACACGTGACTTTGGCCCGACAAAAATTTTGTTCAAGTTCTAGCACAGCTGCAGAGTGTCACGTCACCCATTTTATGTGGAATTATTTTCGGCAGGTTTATTAATGGAGAACTTTAAATATTGTGCTGAAATTTTATCAAATGGTTCAAACTATATAAGAGCACGTCTATCCGGCCCAATTGATGAATATTTTTTTTAAATCTGTATAATTTTCTAACGTCGCCATCGTTTTCTGCGTTCAGAATATGTAATATTTGTTCGCTCGCACTAATGTCCAATGTCTGATCTATTCACCATTTCCCAGCCTCAGCGTACATTGGACGTTCCACCAATATATGAAATAAAGATTCTCAACGAGGTTGCAAGCAAAGTGTATAGTTTTAATCCGGGTTCAACTTAATACGATTGCCGTAAATTTGAATTCTAGACATAACACGAATTGCTACTACTAAATCCTTTGAGCTAAGGGTACATATCTAAACTGCCCGATCCCATGGCTCTCATATTGTCATTACGCAGGAAAATTTCTTTTGTAGAGATTCAAAAGGTCGTCTTTTCTTACGATCAGGTTAGTTAGATTATTGAAATCATCTAGTGATATTCTTATCTCGTTAAGCTCAAAGATTTCTACAATCTGAAGGACCCAATTGTATTTGCTTGATCTTTGAGGTCTTTGAGGTCTTTTGAACAACCTTTTTCTGAAGCATTACAGTATGCAAATGCGTTCAGGAAGAAAGTACTTTCTCGTCTTCAAAACTCTATTTATTATTTATGTTTCTTATATATATATAACATATATTTATCTATTTATTATTGGGCAAATTCAAAAAAAAATTCATTACACATGCCATCTGAACCTGGCGATTTTTATGTCTTACATTTCGTTAAACTAGTATCAATTTCCTCAAATGTAATCAGATTATCAAACAGAGGATGTATTGCATCACACATGGTTAATTCTGATATAACACGTGGAGGAGATAGGCTCCTGTGAAAATTAAATCATTCATTTATTTATCTCTGTACAATCCTTATCATGCTATGGGTTTTTAAACTTGTTTTTTCTATTTGCATAAGGTTTTTTTTTCAACATACAAAATTTCTGTGGTACGTCTAAGATTATTTTAGTAATATTACCATTTAACTCATCTACGTTACCACTGCATTGAATATCTATACGTTTAACTTCCATGCTTTGTTTGTATTTACAACTATGCTCTTCTATCCACCTTGAAGGCTCAAAAACTCCAAATGTCGATATGGCACTGATTGAATCCTGACACATAAAAGTCTCTAGCGCTACGGGCATATGATCCGGAAATGTAACAATGTTCTTAACTTTTCAATCTTCTGTAATATCCATATGCATCCAATGACATGCTATTAAATCAATAACACTTGGTCGCTGCGAACTACGATGACATGTAAAAAAAACTAGGTCTATCCCCCGCGCAACTATCATTTACAATTATAAATCCATTGTTCAAATTCTCTATTAAATCCTTTCCTCTTTTACTAACTTCCTAGTCTAACGACAGCCCATCATGATACAACACGTTTCCTTCTGCAAGTGCATCTTTCTCTAGAGATCCCAGATTTCCTATTCTGGAATTGAAATCCCCTCTTCCTCCCCCACCGCTGGCAAGTTAGGGTATTTGTAGTAATCGTCCTGTAATGCCGAATCAAGACACTCGACAGAAACACCAAGATTGGATTGTAGCGAAAAGTATACTACTATTATTAAGAACTCAATTTTGTTTAAGACGATCCTAACCATTAGTCATTTGATCGTGGAGCTCAGCATTTCATGTTGAAAAAGATTCGTATTGTAAGCAATAATAATACCCCCCTTTCTTCCACCTCTCGACTGCTCTCTGATACCATATGAGTACTCTAAATTGTACTGTGATAGATAAGAATCAGCCGGTAATATAGCAAGAGGAGATGTAACCCAGGTTTCAGTGAAACAAAGTATATCTGTGAATCCTACAAATGGCGCTATATTTACATTATTTATAAATCCCCTTACATTCCTTACATTTCTTCTACCCTTTCTCTCCTGTTTTCGATTGCTGGATTCTATTTGTCTTTCTAGTGCGTGAATGTCGAGGAGTTTCATTCCCTTGACGATCTGCTGTTGAATCCGAGTGTGAGCTAGACGAATTCCAACGGAAACATCCGAGTGGTTTCTTACCTTTAACTGTATTGATATTCAAAACAAAGTTATTCAGTGTGCCTCCTTCCTTATCTGATGTATCGAAGAACCGTTTTGAATTTTCTGGTGTTCTATGTACCTCCAATCTGCTATCTGCATAAGCACTTGCTGAGTGCATCCCTTCCAAGATGCTCTGGATTTCCTGATCGGCAACCTGTTTTTTATCTCTGTATAAAAACGTACCTCCAATTGTGACAGATTCTCCTTTCTATTTCAGGGCATTCTTCACTTTTACTACCGTTTTAATAATAAACTTTTTCTTTATTGGAATATCATTCGAGACAGTCAGGTTCTATTTCCTGAACTCATCGACTTTTAGAAATTAGTTTCTTCCATCGTGGTGCTATCAATTCAACTACTATTGTTCTGTCTTTGGTAGGATTATATTTGCTTGCCCGGTATACTGTTATGATGCATGTGCCTGGAATTTTAACGCCGATCTTCGAGAAGAGCTGGTTGATTACCGCGATAAGGCTTTTGTTTGATTCCTCATTTTCTGGTACCCTGAAAATCATTAGGTTGCTTTCCATTTCATTTTTCTCCTTGGAAGCTATTTTTTGATCAATCCGTTTCATTTTTTCTTTCACTCCATGGATTCTTCCATACGTAATGTTTGTGATTATTTTATAATGCCTATGTCCTTTTGGATGTCTTCATTTGAGGCCGTAAGAACTTGTATGTTATCCAGTATTTGTTGAACATCCGGCCATTCGACTCAGCTTCCGACATTTTCTTGATTTCCAATCAATCACCACTTCACTACACAATGACTCAGCTATAATTTCGAAAGAGGCACATCAACCCTTGTTCTCCAGACACCACTCAATATTCACTCGCCTACTTTTTTAATCATTGAGGGGGCGGGATTTAAAGATTACACTATCCCCTCCACTGGAGAAGCTGAGAATCAAAATTAAAATCTGCACGTTGGGAGATGTTACTAGACGTTGCAGGTAGAATTATAATATTATTTTTGGATTGTATTTTAGTTTGTTACTTACCAAATTCGTCACTATGGTAATCACGCCAGGGATTATGATGTTGTCCATTATTGGGTAAGTTTTCATTATTCCTATTTTCTGTTAGAAAAAATGTAGAGATTTTTATATATAAATTTTGTTAAATGAACTCCAGAGTTATTGGTCCTAAATAAAGATATCCTAATGGTAGTGGCAAAATCAGTTAATATTAACATGTGACTTAACCTGCTATAAACAGATGTAATAGAATGCCGCCAAATGGAGGAAAACGGATATCAAGATTCAAAATCTGGATTATCAACTATAGGACAACGATTTGGATATTAGGGTGGAATATTTTGATATTAAAATCCAATATCAAAATATCAAAAACTCTGAATAAAAAAATATGAGGACATTAAAATTCACTATCTGGATATGAAATTTTAATATTAGCATATTACACTTAAATATCTAAAACATTGCCATATAGTTAAAAATCCAGATACTGAGTTTCAATATCTATTTTTCTCCTTGTATCTTTCAGGTCTTGATTTGAAGCTTTTCGGTAGAAAAGATTTGAATGACCTGTTTTATGTGGAAGCAGAGTACTTGGAAAGCTTTTTTCTAACTCAAAAATCCAAAGAACTTCAAGACTAAAAAAGATCTGTTCATTTGATCGATGGATTAGGCTTTAACATTCAAAAATCTATCGAAAATGATGGTTCACTTAAAAACCTTAGGGGTTGATTTTTTGCAACCCACATTACAAACATGCGGTTTTTCAGCGGAATCACCTTAGAATGTCCTCGGTGAACAATTCTTTTCAAGACAAGTCTTTGAATTTATTTTGGCGGTTTGTTCTTAATCTTTAGGGATAGATCACAGGAATCACCTTTTTTAAGGAGTAAACATCACTAGCAAATTAGCTGATCAAATTATTGCAATCTCTCCACTGCAGAAGCTAAAAATCAGCAATAAAATCTGTACGTTGAGAGAGGGAACTAGGTGTGATAGGTAAAATAAAAATATTTGTATTGGATTGTATTTTTGTTTTATAATTACCAATTGGAGCATTTCCTCGGATTCGTTCAGCCCAATTATCACCGACAAAACCAAGCACCGACTCTGTAAGAAAAAATATAGTTATTTCTATAATTTAATTTTTTAAATGAACTCCAAAATCATTGCTCTTCAATAAAGATATCCTAATTGATGTGGTGAAGTCGATTAATATTAACACGAGACTTCAACCTCGCGAAAATTTTATAGCAGTTTCAGCAGGGCTGCAGAGTGTCACTTGACCCATTTTATATGGTATTATATTCAGCAGGTTCCTTATTTGAGAAATTTATATATTATGCTTAAATTTCATGGAACAGTTCAAGATGTGTAAAGACACGTTTATCTAGTCCAATCGAATATTTCTTTTCTTTGAATTGTAGGACTTTAATAATTCACTTTTAGTCAGTGCACTAAATCCCTGGTCTTAATTGCGTCCTAAGCGAGGTTCTTAGTTAAAACTTGATGAAATTGCACTGCAAAATAAATACTGAAATGGACCAAGCAGACGTGTCCTTATATATCTCAAACGAAGAATTTTTTCAAAATGTTTGTTTTGGTATATCGCATCAAAGGTTTCAGTTTCAAATATTGCTAATATAATTAGAAAAAAGTTTTAGATATAGAGACGGAGACCAATAGATTTAAAATGAACTTCTTAAAGAATATGGGTTCGAAAAATTGGTGGTCCAAACCTTATTCAATTTTCGGCATGTATCTAGTATTTCAAACTTATGGATGTATCACAAGATTTTATGCGAAATTTCTAAAAAATATGTTGGAGAACATTTCAGTTCAACCAGACATGAAGAATTGTAATTGAATGCCTTTAAATATAAGAGTCAAATTTCGGCATTTCTCATTTCGGAAACACGATGGTTTCCGGAAATGGAATGGGGGAACTTATTTACAACCCTTCATAACAGAATGAACTGTTATTTTTTCCAACATATGTTCCAAAACTCATTAGACCACAGATCATAAATAGGTGAACCTGAGGGACTGCATCACGAGGTGTGGCTACTCTGGGGAACTGACGAACTCTGGTCGGTGAAACTTAAACTAAGGAGCGATCCTTCCAGGGGGTAATGGCAAAGCCCACTGGAATTTCGAGAGCGCGAGTTTTCATGCTCCCAAACTAAGATGTGATCGCCGTGTCAAGAACTGAATGGCACCAGGGTCAACAAATCCTTGAACGCCCCGACCTGCCCCCCTCAGTAGAGGTGGTCAGGCGGGGGTTTTCAAAGGAGGTATCTTAACGGAGACATTGGGACACCGGGTCGAATCCCATAGTATTTAGAGCCGCCCCCTGCAAGCAGGGCTCTGTGGGGGTGTTTCTTATTTCCCTAGCTTCTCGTGGGACAAAAAATCTCACCAAAAAAGAATAAAAACAAAATATAAACGACGGTGGATCTGTTGCGTGTCCCACATCCAACCAACCGCCAAAAGTGGAAGGCTCCGTAGGGGGCAACCCACCAGAGGCGGTGCGAAATAGTGATGACGGTGGAGACAATCTTGTCGAAGCCATCGAAGTGCAACTAACTGAACTCTCCGTTAGGAAGAAGAAACGTTCTGGAGCACAAAGGAAGAGAGCCCGCAATGCGCATCTCTCAATCAGCAGCCAAGGCTCTGCACAGGGGAGCCACTCCTCAGGCTTATTTGATAGGCAATAGGAAGAAGAGCTCAAGAGACACTCCCCCAAACAGGGAGTTGAAACGGCAAAAGGCTCTGGTAATACAGGGTCTTACTTTCACGCAGATGGCCAACAACGCCCTGGTGAAGGTTGTCGTTGCGTCGGGTTATCCTCATAACTGCCTAGTTCTCGAGGTTTTGGACAGGTTGAGAGATGGAATCTCAAAAGTAATTGAAGCGTTACCTCGCGAGTGACGTGCCCCCAGATTCAACGATATCTTTATTAGGTCCGGGGGCCATCGTTGTGGAGACCGCTGACATCTGGTCGTGAGACTGGATTGTAGAGAAAACCCCAACGTTCAGGCTTAAAGAAGGTCTGAACATGGAAGTTAAGGCAACCCCAAAAATCCGGCGACCATTCAGTAGCGCCTGAGTTTTCAGAACTCCTCCCTGCGAACTGATTCGTGGAAGGTGTATTCCGACAGGCAGGGATCCAGGCCGAAGGGGAGAGGCTGAATCCTAGTTGTTGGGCTTCCCGAATCGTCGAGCAGAGCCCTTGCGGCTCTATATTATCGTCCCTATCTAGGGGCGAATAGGTTTACCTTCCGGGTGACCCAACTGGAATCCGCAGGGGTCCCAGAAGCGTCCAGACGTGCCCCAAACTGGCCTCTTAATGGCTGAGACGGGAATTTTCATTACGCAGATTAATTTGCATTTAAAGGAGCAAAGGCTCCTCGGTGGTTTTAGCCAGACGCATGTCTGTGGTGCAGACAGGGCTCGCCCTAATCCAAGAACCCTGGTTATGCAGGAAAAGGATTTGTGGCTTAACAGGATGTGGTTCCATATATAAGATGCCATGCGAAAAAACGCCAAGGGCATGCATAGCCGTCAAGGGTATGGATGCGATCTTGTTGCCTAAATTCTGCTCCAGAGATCTCACCGTTATCAGGGTAAGACTCAGGGGCAGTAGCGGAGAAAGGCTGGAGGTATTTATTGCCTCGGCCTATTTCCCTGGTGATGCCGAGGGGCCTCCGCCTGCCAGAGAGGTGGAGGCTTTAATTCGGTATTGTCAAGAGAATAAGATTCCTCTTCATTTCGGCTGTGATGCTAACTCTCACCACTATGTGGGGAAGCACAAACATCAATGACAGGGCGAAAGATTTAATTGAATTCATAGTGGCCACAGAGCTGAAGATTCTGAATAGGGGTGATACTCCGCACATTCCAGGCTAAAAAAAGGAGTGAGGTTATCGATTTGACTCTATGTTCTGGTGCACTAAGGAGCAGGGTAGTGGATGGAAGAGTCTCCGATGAGAAGTCTCTCTCGGACCACAAACACATCCTGTTTCGATTAACCCTAGGAAAACCAGTGGTTTCTAAGATTAGAAACCCCAGAAATATACTTTGGGACTCATATAAAGAGGGCTTTTCCGAGGAATCGAAAAAGATTCCGGAAACAGCGAGGCCGTTGATTACAAAAATGAACTGAACAGGCTGCGAAGACTACAAACGCTGGCATTTAGAGGTTTGACTGGAGCAACGAGGACTACGCCCACAGCGGCGATAGGATTCACGCTCTGCGAGGAACCCCTACATGTTGCCATAACCGCTAGAGCGGCACATGCGATGGGCCGCCTGGCAAGAGCAAATAGATGGACTCCGGGGACTAGATACTGTAGGCTCCCGAGTGATATCAATGCACTGCCGATTCTACAGATGAGGCAAGATAAAATAACAAAACACTTCAACTTCGCCAAAGCTTTTCGCGTCTGCACCCCAAGCAGGGATCTGTGGAAAGCAAATAGTAATCCGCTCCTCCAGGGGGAAATCTGGTAAACAGATGGCTCAAAGAGAGAAGGAGGGTCAGGAGCAGGAATTTATAACAGCAAGAGAGGCAAAGGGATAGGAATCACACTTGGACGACACACTATTGTCTTCCAGGGGGAGGTCCTAGCCGTCCTTCGCTGCGTTGAAACACTAATAGAGCAAAACGTCAGATTATGATCTGTTCAGACAGCTGAGCGACACTTACTGCAATGGGGAAACCAGACATAACATCAGAACTGGTTTGGGGATGCAAAAAGGCATTAAACTAACTTGCAGCTCTCATATGGGTCCCTGGTCACGCAGGTATCAAGGGCAACGAAAAGGCGGACCAGTTCACAAAACGCGATGCAGCGAGTGAATACATAGGACCGCAACCGCTACTGGGAATAGCGTCTTGCTGTGACGGAATGGCCATCAAAAGCTGGATCCGAACAAAACACCGGGAATACTGGGAACATACCAAGGTTTGCCGTCTAACAGGACACAACCACTTGAGCTACCATATGAACAAAATGGGGTATAACCCCACGACAGAGTGCAGGAAATGCGACAGGGATGACGAAACATGCCTGCACGTATCATGCCAGTGCCCGGCATTAGCTAGACTCAGGCAAGAGACCCTCGGGGCCCATTTTATGGTAACAGAGGAAATTACAACGTGATCAGTGGTCGACATACTGGGCTTCGTCAAGAGGTCTGGAATGGACTGCTGAGAGTGAATAAGTAAGGGTGTGGCACAATAGGCTTTATAGCTTGAGCGCCACGGGAGCTCTCCATGGGCTTTCCGCCCGTTTTAAAACTAAGTAACTAACTAGCACATTTTTCAAAAAGTTTATATTACATCAATTTTTCTCCGGACTTGTATCAGCTGAACAAGAAGATTGGATGGGCAAGACAAAATGCGTCCCGTGTTCAGTGTGCGATTAACTACATAACATCTGGTAGAGCGTTCACGAAATGGTTCAAAAGTTCGCCTAAGAAATGAGGATCTACAATCACATGCTGAACAATCAAAGCCTATTGTGTTTACTTCTACACACCAACATCTGGCCCGCATAAGTCGGAAACGCCTATTCCGCAGTGGCTAGTATTAAGACGTACTATACCCCTACCGAAAAATAGACAACTAGCCCAATCCAGAGTATTGCGGGCCAATAACATGTTTAAACACGCTGTATGAGATCTGCAGTGGTCCTGAACAACAGTATTGTTAGAACAATTGAGCCTGTGTAGATAGAGATGTGCGAACCACGTGGCTCAGAAAAACGTTTAGCAGGCTCCCAAAGAGCCTGCTAATTGACAGATGCGTCTGCAAAGACTCAATAGCCCATCAGCCCATCCTGTCAATGGCCTGGGTTGACTACCGGAAAGCTTTTGATTGAACCTCTCATAGACTTATCATCTGTCTGTTGGACAACTTGAATGTTCATCCACACAGAGTAAGGTGCATAAAGAGATTCATGTTCCTTTAAAAAACTATGTTTACCATCTCATCTTGAAATGATCGTGTGACAACGAATAACGTCACCTTCCAGAGGGGCGTCTTTCAGAACAATACCATAAGCCCTCTGATTTTTGCATCACACTTGTGCCTCCATCTCTCACATGACGAAATTCTCCTGGATACCTCTGCGGCGACACTAACTATCGCCAGCATGAGGTCACTCAAATATTTTATATGGATGACCTGATCTATGCTTCTGGTAAAAGCCAAACCAAATTTTTCACTTATGGTGTTTCTTTGGGACCTTATAAAACAGACTTATGGGAATGAAATTCAAAAATAAGTTTTCTTTCGTATTCTGTAGCTACTTCTGAATGTCGAATTTCAACTCATTCACCTAAAATTGACGATTCTGGACCAAATTTACAAGAACGTATTTTTTCATTATGGGAAATACGTCTTAAGCTTCATGAGACTTGCGTATGAACCTCTAAATATCATTATTCAGTATTTACTAAACATTATTTTCTAATAACTTTGATAAGATTAGAGAAGCGTTGAGCACAATCGTTTTAGATAAATTGTATAATAAAAACTTTATAGTCTAAAATAAAAGTATGCTTCTTGATCATCTTTATCAAAGTAGATGTTAAATTTCGGTACAATTATTGACTTTTTCGCGTCACGATATAAGGTGTTGGCGAGTCAACATAATTAAACTCTGTGCACACTTCTTTATCATGTTTTCCATAGCATACATCGCACACAGCGAAAATTTAAGCTTAAAATTGAGAAATAATTTATTCAATCTCATATTTATAAAAAAAAATAATTATTTCCTAATCAAAAAACGATTTATTTATGTACTCTCGAAATCTAAATTAGTATCATTGTACCAGTTACTAGTTAAATTCTACTAATTCGGTTAGAGAAAAGTGAGCTACTAAAGTTCAGTAGAAAATTTCTGATTTTCTCAGTAAAAAAATTCTGATTTGCTGAGTGAAAATATTTGATTAATTCGATAGTGGCAAGCTACTAACTTTTTCGTGAAAATATAAAAAAGCGATTGTGTAACATTCTTATCTTTATTGAAACAGAGCGAAGTATGGTAATATTGTGAAACTTTGTCAATAGGCTACGTCACCTCCACCAACAAAACGTGTCGAGTTTTTAAGTGATAAAGACAAATTTTTGAAAAAAAGTTGAATTTACGACTCGAAACTATGCATTTTCTACAACAATAATTGAATTTTCGACTTAAAAAAACGAATTTTCAAAAAGAATAGTGAATTTTCACCTGAAAAAGATCAACTTTCTAGCAAAAATGAAATAGCTAAGTTTTTAATTTGAAAAATTCATTTTCAACAAAAAAAAACTAACTTTCAAACAAATATTTCAATTTTTAATGAAATTTTTAACCAAAAATGTTAATTTTCTACCAAAAAAGGAAAAAATTTCGACAAAATAGATTAATTTTCGATTACAAAAGATCAATTTTCAACAAAAAGTGGAATAATTTAAATTTTAGTTAGAGGAATAAATTTTTAAGCAAATAAAATATATTTACAGCAAAATGATTGAATTGGAACCAAAAAAATTCATTGTCTACCAAAAAGATTGAATGTCTATGGAAAAAAATTTTCGACATAAAATTAAGTTAAATGTTTAGTTTAACAAATTGATTTTCAATAAAAGCACTAACTTTCAAACAAAGAAAAATTAATTTGCAAAAAAAAACTAATTTTTCTACAAAAAATGGATAATCTTCAACAATATACAGAAATTTTCAAACAAGTATGTAGTTGAATTTTTAACTGAAGAAGATTGATATCCAAACAAATATGATATCGTTAAATTTTAATTCAAAAAATTAATTTTCAATTAAAAAAAAAACTAATTTTCTACCAAAAAAGAATAATTCTTAATAAATTACATGAATTTTCAACCAAATAGTTGAATTTTCAACTGAAAAAGATGAATAATGATAAAATGATAACTTATGAACAACAACAAAAATTAATTTTGAACTATGTAGTTCCACTTAGTAGATTTTTTTTATAAGGAAAAGGTAATTAGTGCGCGCAAAAATTTCTAGTCATTCAAAATTTACATTTCTGAAAGAAGGTATCACTTTCTTTGAATTTAAAAGCAATAATTTATTCATAAGAAGTAAAATCAAAAAATGTATTTATTTTCCACCTAAAAGGGCCCGTAAAGCCTAAATTTTTCCAAATTTAAACGCTCAATAAATAAATTATAGTTAAACTCTTTTAAATTATGCAATTCAAAGACTTAAAAAAATACGTAAATCCAGGCCATCATTTTCAATTCTCTAAATTGAAGAATCAATCAACGAATTCAGAAATTTTCAAAATTATATCATTTCAAACAATTTTATGTTAAGAACAACAAAAATTGAAAGATTAAATTTTTCTTTAACTGAAAAATTTTTTAATTAGAAGTAAAATTATTTTAATTTTAGGTCCTTATAAATTTATGATTGTTCAATTGTTAGTCATGAATTGAAAATTGTTTTGAAATCTACTTTTAATATTCTCTCAAAATCATTATTTTTAAATGAGAAATCATTTTAAACTATTCCAGGAATCTTAAGAAAATTTTTGTATTATCTTGAAACTTCTCAAAATTCTTAAACAGCTTCAAAACTTTATTCAAAAATGTTAAAAACGTAAGAATTTTTGGGTTCGAAACGTGAAAATTTTTCAAAGTAGACAATTTTTTAGTTCAGAGGGAGTGGCTTAAAGTAAACAATTACCAAATTGAAGTTTCCAAATTTCCAATTTTGTTAGTTGAAGGAAGGAACATGTTGAAAATATCGAGTGTTTTAGCGAATTTTTTACTTAAAAAGAGCGAAAAATTTATTATTGAATATCATTACAGGTTGAAAAATGTACCACCGAAAAACTAAATAATCTTTCTACCTAAATAGAGGAAAATTTAAAAATGAAAAAAGCTTTTTACTTCAAACTTTCATGCATTTGTAATTCTCAAGAAACTATTTCTCTTATTTTTATTTTTGAAACCTTATTCCAAACGTTTCTAGACTTTTCCAAAAATTTTCAAAATCTAATCTCAACAAAAAATGTTTGACTAATAAGCTAGATTTTCTACGTATTCGGAAAATTGAAAAAGTAATTTCAACTCTTCAAATAGGAACCTTTTTATCGACTTTTTCGTTTTTCAGATAAAACAAATTCGTTCCAGTTAATTAAAAAATGTCATGGCCACCTTTCCCGGATGATTTTAAAATTTATTCACCAAATATAATATATAAATATCAAGATCCTTATCTCATCTAAGAACAGAGGTTTTGTAATTGAAAATAATATTTTCTCATCATTGATCAATGTTTAGAGAAGTTGAACTACACAAGCAATATAATTATTTTTTAGATTTCAGACCTTTTTTCATATGATGTTAGTCAAATGAAATTAGAAATGGCCAAAATTGTGGGTTAATAAAGAAAAATTTTCCAATTTTCCCTTGCAATATTATGAACTGTGACTAATAGATTAATAATTATTAATCTTATGAAATAAATGTTATGTGGGAATTGATTCACAACACAATGTGATTTTTTCAAATTTTTAAAAAATCTTCATTTGTGTAAACTACCCCATCATTATTTTTCATTACACAAAAAATTGCCGAATAGGAGTAAATTCGGATCAAAAAATTGGGGAAAAATATATGTTGCTCTCGAAAATCAAATAAAGTTTATGTGTTTTTGCATTTTCACAAAAAATTATTTTCTAGGGTGTAATTACCCACAAGTACATTTTAATATGTTTCTTTCAAATAAAGCAGATTTTTGAAACATAACCAATTATAGAGATGTCCTTACAGTGAGACATGGAAAATCTGATTTTCTCAAATTTTTCAAAAAATTGTTGGTTGGTCAACTACCCCAAAATAATATTTGAAGTAGCTTTTTTCCAATTGTATTTATTTAGTCTCTGTTTGTGAAGAATTGCAAAATGCGTGTATTTGTTTGATGAAAAATTAATAATTGTTGTAAATATTTGTCATATTTTAAAACCTTGTAGTGTTTCTCAATAATTTTCATACATTTATATATTATTACACTCACCAACAGAATTAGGCAGGAAACCGGTGATTGTGAGGAATAGAGTTCCAGTAGCAATCTTCATTTTTTTTGTAGCAGGATTTCTTACGTGAGACTGACAAATTTATGATACAATGACTGCTATTTATACTGAGGATTACTTCGCTTAATCTTGAATTTCAGGTTGGAATAGAGTTTCATCATAAGTCATATAACATGTGCTAGGGCTACAAATTAATTATTTACTGTATACTGATAATATATAATCAGTTTTCATTCAAT
>CAKNXH010050409.1:0-45271 GCA_932178445.1 Andricus quercusramuli
TTGAATTTATTTTTTGATATCAAGATATATCAACTAGTATGATAAATGTCTAAAGGATTGGAGTTTTGTGTACTAAATCACTCAAGATGGTATCTAATAACATGTCTTGACAAGACACATTTCATGCTCGTTTTGAAGCCACAATGGTTGCAAATAAATTCTGGTATGAATGCTGCGTGTTTTTGACGTTTATGTCGATTTAAAGTACCCGAGGAACTGTAAATCCGAGAACAATTGTTACAGTTATACTTCATTTTAGATGTCTTTGAGTTTGATTTTAGATGTACAACACCTATGTGGCGATTCAGGTGGGTTTTCTGTATAAATGATTTGCCACAGATTTTACAACTGAACTGTGGCGTAATGTCACATTCAAATTTTTGATGTTTCTGCAAACTTCTTTTCCGAATATATACGCGCGCACACTTTTCGCATTGGTACTTTATTTCCGGTCTTGAGTCCGGAATTTTCTGCTTTTTTGGGATTTCTTGTATGTTTTTGATAGCCAAAATATCATCTTCTCTTTTATGTACGCTAAAATCTTTTGAATCATATTTGTTATCATATTTCTCGTCTGTAACTGCGTCTTCATCTAAAAACGTACCAAAACATGATTCTAAATATTTTATTTCTTGTGTTAAGATATTTTTATTGACAATTTAGTTATACCTTCGATGATTTCATCTTTGATTTCCAATGTTTCGTCTCTGCCGTATTCAATTGAAGTGTTGACAAGAGACGTGCTGTCAATGAAAATGGGAGTAAAATAATATGGCCCACCATACTTTCTTCCTGTTGATTTCAACTCACTTTTGGAATTTCTGGCATTATTTGAAGCGCTCTGTTGACCTAAAGAAACATAACGGAAAACATACATTAGTGATTTTCGATACTATGAATCTTTATCTGGCAGCAGATGCAGACTTAATTAATAAATAATACATAATCACATTACGCAACTCAACGGCTTTGAAGAAATATTTCATAAATTTAAATCTTTTGTTTCCTATTGCCAAAGCCGATGCCGATTTTGCTCCTAAACGATAGCTGAAATGCACACAAATAAGAAATCATGCAGTAAATCTTGACCCAAAAAGCAATAACTCATAGAAAACTAAATTCCATTTGGACAGAATGTACATCATAAAATATTATAAATTAGAAAGTACTGAGATTGAAGGAATGTAATAAATATGTCATTTTTAAATTTCCACAAATATAATCTTAGGAATACACCAATTTAATATCATTCGAAAAAGATCTATTATTATTAGTTTTAACAACTACTGTGAAGTACCTGTCTGCAAAGAATATTATTCAATTTTCAATTAAAATAATCAAAACGAGTTTACTCTCAGTTCAGCTTACTCTCGTTATTGATGATTGAGTAGTAACACTTTCTAGGAAAATAAAAATAAAACGTTATACTTCGGTACATACTAATAAATATATATTTTCGAAATAAACGGAACGTATGAAAAAACTACATTCAAAGAAATTGATTAATTTGAATATCGATGAAGAGTTTTACAAAAACTAATATCACATGCAACCTTTTAATATAATAAAGCAAGAGTTTTTTCAATTCATTACTGAATTACATGAGATGATGATGAATCACATGTCTCGACAAGTTATGTTTCAAATACGATTTGTAGCCACAATAGTCGCAAATGAATTCTGGTTTGACTGCTGAATGTTTCCAACGTTTATGATTATATAAAGAACTCATAGTGGAGTAGCGCCGGGAACATTTTTCGCAATTATATTTATTGTTAGATATCTGGGACTTTGATTTTAAGTGTATAAGAAGCACGTGGCGTTTCATGGTATTCTTCCGTGTAAATAGTTGGCCACAGAATTGACAATTAAACTGTGGCAGGACGTCGCATTCGAATTTTTGGTGACTAGTCAAATTATCGATACGGTTATAACTTCGAGCACACTTTTTGCATGTGTACTTTTTCGGTTCTTGCTTTGATACCAGAGTTTTCTTCTCCATGGGGACGTGCAGTTGGTTTTGAACAGCCAAAATATCAGTTTCTCCAAAGATATCTTTGGTTTCTCTCATATCTGCAGAACACAATTTTATTTTTATTACGTTTCAGGCCTGTAACTGACTCATGACACTAAACTTCAGTAAAATGTAATTTGCAACTTGTTATTGGAAAGTTCTAGTTAAGATATGTTATTTGAATATCTAGTTATACCTTGGATGATTTCATTCTTGATTTCCAATGTGTCGTCGATGTCGTATTCAATCAAATTCTTGATGGCAACAGACTTATTGTCAGAAGGAATGTAAATATTGTCAAAAGGACATAGCTCCCCACCTTTTCTTTCCCTTGATTTCTTCGACTTACTCTTGGAATTCTGTTGATCTAGAAAAATATAAAGTGAATGTTACAAAAAGAACTTTCGGCGATTTTATTGTTTAGCATGCAGCAGCTGTAGATTTGATTGATAACCCATATACAATCACATGATTAAAAAAAAGATCATGCAGTCAATTTTTATTAAATCACCAGCAATAATCTATAGCAAACTATATTCCAATTGGACAAAATTTGCATTATAAGAAATTGTAGTAATGAGAAAAAAAGAATGCAATAAATGTATTATTTTAAAATTTCCGATATGCTGTAATTCTCTTCGTTGTATTCGGAAGAATGTTCCTGATTCGAAATAATAAAATTTGCATGTTGCCCAGATGTTATACCCAGATGTTATACCCAGATGTATTTCTGCATTGTTTTCAGTTTTCGCGATTTAGAAGATGAACACTCACTGAAGCATCATATGCAGTCAATATGAAATAAGTATCACGCTAAAAGCAAGACATCTCAAGTTCCCAGAAATAATTATTTTATTGAATCAAAGTATAGCACATTCGTTAATTTTTTTATTTTAGTATTAGGTTCAATCATTTTTGGATAATGAGTAATGAACCATACATATCAAATCGGGGGAATCGAAACGTAAACAGTCAAAGCGGCCTGAACCGTTTCCAATTAAAACGAATAACATTGCGCAATAAACTCGAATGAGTACTCGCGCTTTGCGGCCCTTCCGAGGCGAAGTCGCAACCGTCTCTCGTCCTGCGCGCTGAAACTGCGTGGGCCAGCTATTCTAGGAATTACTAAACCGGGGGTTACCAACTCGGGGTCCGAGTCTAGTAATACTTGCCAGTAAAATAAAAAGGAAAGCCTTCGACGGCTTCTTCCTTGATTTCCAATGTTTTGTCAATGTCGTATTCAATTGAAGTCTTGGCAACAGACTTATTGCCAGAAGAAATGTGAATAGTTGTACAAAACTATGGCTCACCATCCTTTTTTGGTGTTGATTTCTTCGGCTTGGTCTTGGAATTCTGTTGATCTAGAAAATTATAACGTGACAGTTAGAATTGATAATTGTCGATTATTTTAATCCTTATCCTGCTGCAGGTATAGATTTGATTATCTGTCCCATAAATAGCACGAACACATTAAATAGAAGAGGAGAGGAAAATATATAATTTTGGCTAAATTTACATTACTAAAGACATTTGTATGAAGCTGTCTTTTCGTAGTTTGTCAGTTTTTTATTTATACACACCAAACGACACCGCCAGTTTATCGATGATTTCTTAAGTTCTTTTAATGCTACTAATACCAAAGTTAAATTTTGGTCTCTTAGGTTAAAAGTTATCGGTATTCTCTATATTATATAATGAGCCAGGATAAAATCATTATGTCAATTTTGTAACATGATATAGCAAAAAAAGGCAAATTTGAGTTTTTTATTAAAATCTAAATTAAATTTAACATAATAAACATTTTTCCATGTTTATAGGATCAATTAAGATAAAATTCTTATACAATCGCCCCAACTTATCACCATTATTGTAAAAAAATTTGCTTACATGGTGCAACATGTTTCAAGTTGAAACAAAAATGTTAGAAAAATTCAAATATTTTTCCTCCTGAAAAAAAATAGTTTGTAAGATATATAAAATGATTGATTATGATATTTCTATCATTAAAAATATATATTCATTTCATTATTATTGTTATTTTTACAATATCTTCTATGGAAATTGAAACGAATTTCTCCATACTAAGTCATTTCACATGAAATTCAGACAGCTTACAATATATTTCAGAAAACAAATTTTAGCTTTTGTAATTAACATAAAAAGTCGAATAATTTCGGAACTGTCTAGACACAATAATTTTTCTAAAGCACTATTTATCATATTTGTATACATTTTAGTCGTATTCATCAAAATATCATTGTTTTGAGTTTTTTAAATTATTTGTTGAGTACAATCATTATTTGAAATTTTAGGATTTTTTCATCAAATTCGATCGTATGATAGAATCTCGGGAAAAAATCTAAGAATATCTTGATGATTTGGCAAAATACTATAGAGAATTAACTTTCAAATTATCCAAAGAAATTGGAAAAATATTTTTTGTTTCTAGAGTTATTTCAATTTTGTGAGAACATTGAAATTGGAAGTCTTTTTGCAATATCTTTTTATATTATAATGAGCCAAAAAATCTCATTAAAATATTATAGAAACTAAGTCACTTTAGAGCAACAGCTCAACAAATAGGCGAAAAGATAATTTCCGCCCGCTATTCTTCAAAGTTCAGACGTTCCAGGCTTTCCAGGTTTTTTATGAAACTTTCAGGACACTTCCAGGTTTTGCAGCAATCCTGAGTAAATATATCATTGAAAAACTTTCCATCTGTCGTAATTTAATATTTTATTTTCAGAAACTTCTCGATTTCCCGTCGTTGTGGTCGGAAGAACTTCCTTGATCTGTAATGATAAAATTTACAACTTGTGTTTTGAAACTTTAGATATTATTAAAATATATAACACGTTTAAATTTCTGTAATTTTGTTTATACCTAGATGTACCTCTGCACTATTTTCACAATTGAGAAGATGAAGAATAACAAAAGCATCATGTGCTGTAAATTGTAAATTAATATTAAGTTGAAAGGTGTATAAATTTGCGTAAAATATTTATTTTAATTAACCAATATATAATACATAATTATTTGAGAATTTTAGTGGAAAATCCAATGACCTGTTTTACAGTAAATAAAATCATATAAGATATTCATTGATATTGGAGAAGGGTATGGACTATTCATCCCGGAAATTCGGGACGACTAGCCAAGCTTATGAAAGATATCTGAAGTCATCCGAAATTTCGAGAAGACGAGAAACTTCGTAAATTTAAATGAATTTGAAAATAAAAAAGAGTGTATGCTCAGGAATATTATTTTATTTCTCAAATACAATTATGAAACTGAATACTGAATAGTAAGAGTTTCTATTTGACTTATTATATTAAGTCAAAAAGAAAAATGCAAATAATATATACTTTCTTATACCTATATATTTTTTTTAATAAGAAACAATTATGTGTATTTCTCATTACTATTAGTTTAGAGAATTATCTTTAAAGTTTTACTTAATTTATTGCTTAAGATGACGTAAACTAATATGTCTTGACAAGTGAGTCTTCTCCTTAGTTTTATAACGAAAATGATTGCAAATAAATTTTCGTTTGTCTGCTGTGTGTTTAAATTGTTTTTGTTTGCTTGAAACATTTGAGGAACTGTGACTTTAAGTACATTTGTTACAATTATGCTAAGATGAATTCGTTTCAGAGAAGTATTGGTAAGTATTATATCTAATAATTTTTTCGCGAAAAAAGTACTGGTTCCTATACTTACCAATACTTCTTTTTTATGAGGGAATTGTCACTGTTATACTTCATTTGAGGTCTGACTTCTAGGTTTAAATCTTTTGCCGCAGAATTTACAATTAAACTGTGTCGTGACGTCGCATTCGTAATTTTTATGAGAAGCCACACTATATTTATGTTTATAGATTCGAGTACACTTTTTACATCCGTACTTATTTTCCGCTTTCTGCAGGGAGAAAATGTATAGCGGAAACAGCAATTTTTATAACTATTCTAGCTACAAATATAGCAACATTATCAGTAAAATGTTTCAAGCAGGGATTTGCAGGGATTTGCGTTTAGACAAAGGTTATTTTTGGGGAAGGTTTTACATTTATAATACAGTTTACCTTACAATTAACCAGACTATAAGGGCCTACTTGAAATGAAGATAAGCGGAATCAATAGCAAAACAAGTATTTAAAATTTGGTCATTATTTAAAACTTGGATTAAAACTTATTTCATTTCTCTGTATTTCTCACTAATCAACAATTTGTACTCGAAGTTTCGATTTTGTATCAAATCTGAATCTCATGAAGTTACATAGCTATTACGAAGATGGGAAAATCCCTGAATCGATGTTACAGTTGGCTGCTTTTTTATGCATTTTAGATGTATGGGACTGCATGTGTATTTTCTGTTTGAATCGTCTATCACAGAATTTACAACTGAACTGCGGCATAATGTCGCATTCAAATTTTTTGTGACGACACAAAGTTTTTTTATACTTATAGCATCGCCCACACTTTTCGCATGTATACTTATTATCCGGTTTCGAATCCTGAATTTTTGGCTTATCATATATTGTATTACGATTTTCGCCTGTCACTTCTTCCGTTTCTCGATCTGAAAATTTACCAAAGTACAATTAGAAATTTCTTATTTCATAGCTTTATTAAAGATATTTTTAATTACAAATCTATAGTCACACCTTGGATTATTTTATCCCCAATGTTCAAAGTTTCATCATGGACATCGTCAATTTCGATCATTTCTTCCTTAATTGCCAAAATTTCGTAATTTTCATATGTAACTAAGGTATTCGATTCCGAATTATTGTGAAAAGGGATTTGGGAAGTCATAACTCTTCCGTCCAATTGATTTCTTTCAGGTATAGGATTGTGCTCTTCTCTCTGGTGCCTCAAAAAACCAGTACACGATTTTGTTCCATATCTTGGATTAAGTATCGCTCTTGCAGTTGTTTTCGAAGAATTTTCTTGATCTGGAAAAATAAATTTGTTAATTAATATGTTTCAATTTGGAAGTATGTAAATAACTCACATGCTTTGATTTAGGTTGTACCCATTAATTAAGGACATGGAAAGTTAGAAATTTTGATGGACAATCACAAACGCACCATGCAGTAGGTCAACGTTAGATTATTATTAAATAAAACCAAAGTATCTGAATCCCAGAAGAATTATTATTTTACCTACCAGAAGTTCTACAATGAAAGTTCTGGTTATTAGAAAATTCCTACAGGATTTTTGGGACAAATCAATATTTTATATCCAGAAACTTCTCGTATTCTAACATTTTTACACGAAGCATTTTCATAAATTGGAAAAATTACATTTATAATTTGCATGTAGTAATATGTAGTACAATGTTTCGCGGGATTTAACTATAATTTTATTTCTAGATGTACTATCTGCATTCTACAATATCTACATTATTAAGAACGTGGAGATTCACAAAAGCACCATGCAGAAAATATTAATTTATTATTAAGTCAATTGAAAGTATCAAAATATACCAGACAAGCATTCCTTTTACGTGAACAACTTAAACTTGTGACAAGTAGAAAATCCGTGATCCATTAATGATAAATGAAATTAGTCGGACAGAAATAATTTAAGATACAGAACTAATTTTTACAATTTTTCGTGGACTTCACATTTTTTCAGAAAGTTACCTGCCAGATCTTAGCACAATCCGCACCCCAACTATCGGAAACAAATCGTGGCTTGACTGCTGCTTTGCCTAAAGAATTTCAGAAACTGTAACTCTGAATACATTTTTTATAATTGCACTAAACAATGTATGTGAGAAACTTCCAATGTTAAATGTATTGGAAGATTATTTACGAAATGTAAGGTAACCCTACAATACATGATGTTGTAGTTTGCAAATGCTGGTATTGGCGTCCTACTTCACATGTATTGGAATTCTCGACGGTGACTCCTCGAATTACAATGCTTACAACACATGTATTGCAATTTCGTTATTCCAATACCGTGTTTGCAATTTTACCTTATACGCTTGTATTGTGGAAGTATTGTAGAATCCCAAACATTTTTAACAGTGTAGTTTTAGGTTGAGATGCTTTTGAATTTATTTTCGGATGCACAGAGATATCAATGAGTATGACAAATATTCTAAGGATTGAAGTTTCGTGTACTAAATTACTTGAGATGGCGACTAACAACATGCAATCCCAAGTCACGTTTTTGATTTGCTTTGTGGCCACAATAATCGCAAATAAATTTTCGTATGTCTCCTGCATGCATTTCACGTTTATGTCGATTGAAGGTATTGAAGGAATCGTAACTCCGAGTACAAATGTTACATTTATACTTCAGTTTAGGTGGTC
The DNA here is from genome assembly GCA_932178445.1 of Andricus quercusramuli. Classification (NCBI taxonomy): domain Eukaryota; kingdom Metazoa; phylum Arthropoda; class Insecta; order Hymenoptera; family Cynipidae; genus Andricus; species Andricus quercusramuli. The sequence goes on from CAKNXH010050409.1 coordinate 8,340, forward strand.
TGGAGCTTTGTTTAAGGTGTATATTATTCACGTGCCGATTCATGGTACTTCTCCGTTTAAATAGTTTGCCGCAGAATTTACATGGGAACTGTGGTGTTACGTAGCATTCAAATTTTTGATGATTATATAAACCTGATTTCTGCTTATAGCATCTAGCACACTTTTTGCATTTGTATCCATTTTCTGATTTTAAATCCTGCATTCCCTGCTTCCTTTGGCTCCGCAGTGTCTTCTTAACAGCTAAGATATCGTCTTTTCTTATATCTACGGCACGCAATTTTGACTTATATGTTGTATAACGATTTTGGCCTGTCACTTCATCCGTTTCCTCATCTGAAAATTTACCAAAATGTTATGAGAAATTCTTTATTCCATAGTTTTATTGAAGATATTTTCATTACAAATATAGTCATACCTTCGATAATTTCATCCTTGATGTCCAAAGTTTCGTGAATGAATTCATCTAAATTTTCGGCTTTATAATTATTATGAATAGAAATGTCAGTAGTTATAGATTTTTCGTCCAATTGATTGAATCTTCCAGAAATTAGACAGTGCCCTTCTCTCTGGTGTCCCAAAAAACCAGTACACGATTTTGTCCCATATTTTGGATTAGCCATTGGTCTTCCAGTTGCGTGCCAAGAACTGTCTTGGTCTGGGAAAATAAATTTGTTAATTATTATTTTTTAATTTGAAAGTATTTCAATCATTCACACACCATGATTTATATTGGTGTACGTTTAGATGAACCCATTAATTAAGGACATGAAAAATTAGACATTTTGATGGACAATCATAAACACATCATGCAATAGGTAAATGTTGCATTATTTGTTATAAAAATAAAGTATCTGAATCACAGATGAATTATTATTTTATTAACCAGAAGTTTTAACATATAGTTTAACAATAATATATATATAGTTTTAACAATAGTTCCGGTTATTAAAAAAATTCGTACGGGACTTTTTGGACAACTCAATATTATTTATATTTATTTATAACTAAATGAATAAGAAGGCGGAGACTCAGAAAAGCATCATGCGGTAAATATTAAATCAATACATGTATTAAGTTAAATAAAAGTGTCCAAATCTCAGACAAGTGTTTCTTTAATGTAGAAAACTTAAACTTGTGACAAGTAGTGAATCCCTAAGCGATTATTTATAGCTGCCTTTAGTTACAGAAAGAATTTAAGTCACAGAACTAATTTTTATAATTTCTTGTGGTCTCCAAATTTGTTCGGAATGTGACTTGCCGGAGGTTGGCATGATCCGCACACCAAATATCGCAAGCAAATGTGGCTCAACTGTTGCGTGCTCTAAACGTTTTTGTTTGCTTAAAGCATTTGAGGAACTGTAACTCTGAGTACATTTTTTATAAATGTACATTGATTTGAGATTTTCTTAAAACTTGTTTTCTGCCATCTAAAGATACCAACTAGTATGAGAAATGACTTAAGAATTGAATTTTCGCGTACTAAATTACTTCAGATGGCGGCCCAAAATGTGTGTTTCTAAGTGTATTTTTTGATTTGTTTTATGGCCACAATAATCGCAAATGAATTGTGATTTTACTGCCGCGTGCTGTTGTCGTTTATGCCGATTTAAATTTCTTAGGTAAGTATAACTTCGAGCACAATGGTTACAATTATACTTCGTTTTAGAAATCTGTGAATATGATTTAAAATGTACAATTTCAACGTGAGAATTCATGTTATTTTTCCGTTTAAATAGTTTACCGCAGAATTTACATGTAAACTGTGGCGTGACGTCACAATCGTATTTTTGATGATTATATAAACTTGCTTTCTGACTATAGCTTCTGGCACACTTTTGACATTTGTATATATTTTCCGGTTCCAAATCCGGAATTTTCTGCTTCTTTGGGCTCCTCAGTTTCTTCTCAATAGCTAACATATCTTCTCTCACATATACGGTGCATGCTTTTGATTCACACTTTGTATTACTATTCTGGCCCGTCCTTTCTTCTGTTTCCGCATCTGAAAATTTACCAAAATTTGATTAAAAATTTTCCAATTCATGGTTTTATTTACAATATTTTCATTATAAATCTAGTCATACTTTGGATGATTCCTTCCTTGATGTCTAAAGTTTCGTCAATGCCATATTCAGCTAAAGCTTTGGCAATAGAATTATTGTGAACAGAAATGTCAGTAGTTTGAGATTTTTCGCTCGATTGGTTTCTTTCAGAAATTACAGTGTGCCATTCTCTCTGGTGTCCCGAATAACCAGTACACGATTTTGTCCCATATTTTGGATTACGCATGGGTCTTGCAGTTGCGCTCCAAGAACTTTCTTGGTCTGGGAAAATAAATTTTTTAATTAATATACTTGAATTTTCAAATAGTTAAATAATTCACATGTCTTGATTCATGTTGGTTTATGTTCAGATGCACCCACTTATTAAGCACATGAAAAATTAGAAATTTTGGTAGACAATCACAAAAGCATTTTGCAGTTCTAAGCATTTTCGGACAACACAATATTTTATATCCAGAAAATTTTTGTTTCCTATTAGTAGTGTTTTTCTATGAATATTCATTTACTGGAAAAATCGTATTTGTAATTTGCATTTATAAATGCTATATTATTTAAATATTTCTCGGGATTGAAGTAGAATTTTATTTTTACATGTACTACCTACGTTTTACAATATCTAAGTGATTAAGAAGGTGGAGAATAACAAAAGCATCTTGCAGTAAATACTAAATTAATATTAGGTTAAATTAAAGTATATAAATCTCAGACAAGTATTTTTTTATTTATTTAGAAACAGTTTCTATGGCTAACTGGCCCTGTAAGGAACAAACAGTACATAAAATCTATCAGTAAGTAAACAGCGATCATAGTTACGAAGTACGATTCCCTAATTAAATACAAATAGTTTTGAATGTGTAGATAAGTATTATTATAAGTATAAATGTATTATAAGGATCATTATAAATATATCTTAGTTGGTATGTTGTGCGGTATTCTGAGTGAGAAAAAAGGCAAGTTAGGAACTAAGAGAATAAAATAGTAATACTGTAGAAGACAAAAGAAAAATACAATTTCTCGTAATTATACACATAATAGTCAGATAAAGCTACCAGTACGTGATTTTCATAGTTGGATTGAAGATGTTGAGTAAAGAATTGAAAGAAGCTGCTTAAAATGATGTTATTTGTGCATTTCTGATTGTCTGCGGTAGTGTGTTCTAAAGGAACAAAGTGTTTCATACTCAAAGAAGAGAAGGATTAGACTTTTGACCATTCGGATTGGAGTAGGAGTTGGGAGGGATTCTTCCATTCTATTTGATTGTTGTAGGAAACTATATGTTTTCCTAGATATTTCACTGGCATGCTGTTTCCAGGATAGCGTTCGGTTGATATGGAAGGCAAAATTCTTGACACATCCAGCAAGTGGAATACTTAGCACCTGTGTCCATGGAGGTCGTAAGGTTGCAATAATTTCAGATGAGGGAAAAGACGTAAGAACCAACTATAATTGCTTTTGTTTTGGAAGTGTTAAGGGTAAGTTCATTTGCTACAGTTCACTGTACAACACGGACAATACCCTTCTGGACCCTCTGAAGTAGGCTATTAAGTGCAGTAATAGATCCGGCATGATGCAGCTTGAAATCATCCGCATATTTATGATAATTGCAGTGCCACAATTCACAGCCAAGATTGGAAGTATAAATGTTAAATAAGATAGGGACTGAGATGGAGCTCTGTTGGGCCCCTTCTTTATTTTGACAATAGCAGCTTATGATCCACATTCCACAGTATCAAAGGCCTTCTAGAAGTCAAAGAGGACAACGAAAGTGATCTTTCTATCATCCAGTATTGATAACTGCAATTAGTCACAGGCATAATTTAAGTCACAGAACTAATTTTTATCATTTTTTTTTGCGCAGCAAATTAATTGAGAATGTGACTTTTCGGAGGTTGGCATTATCCACCCCCCAAATATCGTAAAAAGATGGTGGCTTGCCTACTGGGTTATCTGAACATTTTTATGTTTGCTTGAAGCATTTGAGGAACTGTACCTTACAGTTCATTTTTTTACCATAAAGGCTGGGTTTAAAATTTTTTGAATTTGTTTTTTTTTTGCCTCCAGGTAGCAACAAGCATAAGAAATGTTCTGATGATTTAAATTTTGGGTACTAAATTACATGAGATGGCAAGAATAAATTTGTTTTACCAAGTTACTTTTCTGATTCGTTTCACGTCCGCAAAAAATCACAAATAAATTGTCGTTTGACTGTAACTGTAACTTCGAGTACAATTTTTACAATGATACGTTTTGGATGGCGGTGAGTTTGATTTAAGGTGTACAACACCCACGACTTTTCTGTATAAATGGGTTGCCACAGAATCTACAACTGAACTGTGTCCTGACGTCGCAATCGTATTTTTGATGATAAGTCAAATCCTTTTTCTGTTTATAACCTTGCGCACACTTATTGCATTTGTATCTCTTTTCCGGTTTTGAATCCTGAATTTCTCGCTTTTTTTGGCTCAGCAGTTTCTTGTTACCAACAAATATATCTTCTCTTACATCTACGGTGCATAATTTGGATTCATATTTTGTAATGCGATTTTGACCTGCAAATGCTTTGGTTTCTCGACCTGAAAATTCAGCAACAAATTCATAGTTTTATATAAGATATTTTTGTTACAAGTCTATAATCATACCTTGGATGATTTCATCATTTATGTCCAAAGTTTCGTCATTGTCATATTTAATTTCGATAATTTCTTCCTTAATTTCCAAATTTCGTCATTTTCATATTTAACGGAAGTCTTTCATCCAGAATTATTGTGAAGAGAAATGTTAGTAGTTATACGTTTTTCGTTTGATTGATGTCTTTCAGGAATAAGTTTGTGCTCTTCTTTCTGGTGTCCTAAAACATTAGTACAAGATTTTGTCCAATATTTTGGATTATGTTTTAGCCTTTTAGTTCCATTCGGAGAACTTTCTTCGCCTGGAAAAATAAATTTGTTAATTCATATGTTTCGATTTCAAAGTCTTTAAAAAAGATCACACGCATTGATTTCTGTTGGGTTTATATTTAGATTCGCACATTAATTAAGGGCATGGAAAATTAGACATTTTGGTTGTTAATCACTAATGCATCATTAAACAGGTAAATGTTGAATCAATGTTGAGAAAAAACATAGTATTTAAATCCCAACAAAATTATTTTATTACGTAAGAATGGAATACATTCGTTTATCTATTATACTGCTCTAAGACAAACATTTCGCATCTTCAACTTTTATATTTTGTGCGATATTTCGTTAATTAAAAGAGGAAATCGTTTCAAAAACCTTTATGCGTTCAACGCGAAATTGCATTGGGGTTCGGATCATTCTTGGAAAATTATATATCAAGTTGAATCAAAGTATGTAAATTTTGGGAATAATTCAATATTTTCAACCCAGCAAATGTTGCTGTAATATTTTATTTATTTACACATAGTTACTTACTTTTAACGGGTTTTTCCATTTATATCACTTTTGCAATGGTATCATCAAAGTTTCGTAGTTTTCTATTTTATTATTAAAACGTTTTTTAGATTCTTCATAAATGATTCAATTTATTTTTTTATTTTTTAGTGAACAGACTTTTTGAAATATTCCTTTATTTATGTAATTGTAAAGAACATGAAGACCGGGAATTTTTTCAAATTTTTTTATTTTAAATTTGTAATTCACGTATTAATTTTTTTTTTTTTAACTTTTTTTTATTATTTGTACAAGGGTTACGTGAAAACGGAAGTTTATTCAAATGGTTAACTTTTTAGTTATTTTAAATATTTTTATTTTTTGAATATATTTTTGTAGAATTTTATGTTTATAATTTGTTAAGGTCATGTCTAACCGAGAACTTTTTCCAATTTTTTCAGTTTTCTAATAGATTTTTTCCAAATTTTAATTTAGTTATTTTTTGCAGATTTTTTTTTATTATGTGTTGATAATATTTTTTTGTAAAATTTTCTAATTATTACCTGGGATTATTTCATCCTCGATTTCCAAAGTTTCTTCGTTGGTACATTCAACTAAAGTCTTGAATCTAGAATCAGTGTGAAAAGAAATGTCAGTAGTTATGAATTTTACATCCAATTGATATCTTTCAGAAATAAGATTGTGCTCTTCTCTCTGGTATCTCAAAAAACCAGTAAACGATTTTCCCTCATATTTTTGATTACCTTTTGGCTTTACGGTAGTGTTCGAAGAACTTTCTTGGTCTAAAAAAATAAATTTGTTAATTAATATGTTTCAATTTCAAAGTATTTCAATCATTCATAATACACCTCGATTTTTTTAGACCTATCCGTCAATTTCAGCATTAAAACAATAATTTATAACCTTAGAAATGTAACAAAAAGTTCTACAAAATTTGTATCGAGTCGATACGAGTGATCAAAACGATCAAACAAGTGATCAACAAAAATTCGAATTTTCCAATTCTTTAAAAATAGAAAATGAAGTTAGTTCAACTATTGTAAGGCCGTACATTTCGCAAAATCCTGCAGATCCGATGAATCAGTTTACGAAATTGCAGTCCAAGCAAGCGATTGACTGAACTTCTAAAGAAAATAAGATCATTGATCAAGTCAGTTTATTATAGAAGAAAAATACCTTAAATGGGTTAAAATAATATGGATTTAGGGAACATTTTAGAATAAATTACATTTTCTTTCTTTGTCTGAGATTGTTCATTGAATATTGCAGTAAATTAATATATGTAACCTTGAGTTACAGGATGAAGTTAAGAATTTAATCTATATAAAATAGAATTTATTTATTTAGTACAAAATGATACACATATTGTGTAGGCATTGGTATCTTAAATTCAAAACCGTAACTTAGCATATAAAATATCTGTATGTTCACAACATTTAAACATATATATATATATATATATATATAACAAATGACTTTCAATATTAAGTAATGAATTGAGTAGAATTCGTGTGAAATTATAAAATGCCCACAATATTTCTGAAAATATTATCAAGATTTTTATTCACTATCAAAAGGTAAGATGAATTTTTGTCTGGCTGGCACTGCTACATTATGATTACTTGACAGATGACGACGTAAGCTTCCATTTTGTGTATATGAAGCATTGCAAATATTACAAGTGTACCTTTTTCGGCCACCACATTCATAACGAATATGTTTAATTAAACTATTTGCTAAGACATATGTTCTTCCACAAGCAGAGCAACCATACTCATCTGTTGATTGCCCAGTTTCAGTTTGTTTCATTTTTTCATGTCGAGATTTTCTCCTATTTGATTGTTGGCCTCTTTGCTCTTCGTTGAGTTGCAATATTTCAAAGTTACCTAAAAATAAAAATATACTTTTTATCAGTTACCATTTTCTCCGAGGACGCGCTACACAAATTATATAAAAACAAAAGCAGTATTTTTTAGTTTGATAAAACACATAACATAGTTTAAAATGATAAATAAATGATACGAGAGAATGGAAGAATTTTCTTTAATGAAAAATTTTATTATAAGAAATATAGAATATAGGATGAAGTAATACACATTAATTTACTTGATTAAAGGATTTCGAAAAAATTTATTATCACGTTCAATATATTTAAGTACATTGTTATTTTTGATGTTGATTTACATTACGAGTACAGTTTCAATCAAATTAAACCACTAAATCAACAGCCAATCATTTTTTATGAGATTTTTTTTAAAAGGTTCAAATTTTGATGTTTTATAATTAGATGTATCCAAATTTTGTACATGCCTTGAGTTGACAAAGGTTTAAAATTGATGATGGTCAACATCAGAACTTTCTAGAGTTCAACTTTGAAACCTTTAAAAATTGGAGAAGCAAGATGAGTTTAACAGTCTTCGACAGTCGAAGCATTAGATTTTTTGAATATTAGAGTTAAAAAATAAAGTTTTTCGCCTCTCGAGTTTTAAAGCTCTCAAATTCGAATTATTTATATCATTGATAATTTCTAAAAAATTGTTTAAAACCTAAAGGTCTTGAATATTAAAAGTCTCAAACTTCTAACAGTCAATGATAATTTGAACTTCTTAAAAAAACTTTTAATTATTTGAGTTAAACATCTATCTTTTTCATTAATTTATTAGTATAATACATAGTTTATAAATTATTTAGGTAATAACCTTAGTGTAAAAATAAAAATACTTTGAGATTCTAGAAGATATACTTCTCCCAGTAATAAGTCATTATTAAAGTTGTAACATGCTAAAGTAATAATGATGAAAAAATGCATTGAACAAAAATTTGAAAAAAACATGCACATTTTAAAAATTCTCGAGAAAAATGGCTCAGACGGTAGCGCTCCGAGTTTGTAATGGGAAAGTCCGGGCTCAATTCCTGCTGCCAGCATTCATTGCCAATTTCTTTTTTCATCCAAATTTTATATTCATTTCAATTACTGAAACCAAGCTTAACATTGTTAAACTTTTTTAAAGTTCTGAAAATTTTTCTTCGTGTGAGAAAAATTATTTTGTTATTCTAAGAAAAGTTTTTATTGAGGAAAATTCTTATTTTTTCATATAATTAAACATTTATATTTTGGTTATCATTATATTCATATGAGGTGGAAATAAATATTCATATATAAAGAAATAATAAAATTAAACACAAATTGTTAAGAATAACTATTTTGGATTGATTTAAATAAACTTAATAGGTAATTGTTTAAAAAAAAATTGGCAAAAAATTCCGACAGTCATTGCGGTCCACGTAACGTGTGTGGATGTTTTAAATGTCATTTTTCTCGACAATGGTTGAAAAGTGCATTTTATTATTTTAGCATATTACAACTTTGGCAATAACCTATTACTGGGAAAAGTATAAATCCAAACAAAATTCCGAAGGGTGTAGATTACCCTTGTAAGAACTTTAATATGATAAAAATATATTAAAGTTCAAAATTCATAGAGTTTACATATACATAATTCTGAAGCCTACGCATTATTACGAGAACACTTTTTTTTAAAAGAAAGTGCCTTTATGTACCGAAAAAATGCCATTATTTGTCCCGAAATTTTGGCACAGATAGTCGCTTTTCCAAGTTCTGCTATTGGTACCGAAAAAATCCGGCTATTCATACCGAAATTTCGGTACAGGTAGCCACAGCCTTTTTGAAACTTAATTGTATACTACATTATACCCTGGGATGGAGCCAGTCCGATGTTTTTCAATATGTTTATCCAGATAAAATTTGTAAGTTGATTTGTAAGGACAATAACTGCAGGACAAAAAAGGTTCCTTTCCACATTCATGTTTAATGTGCCTTCGAAGATTTTTTGCATCGTAGTAACGTCGCCCACAGTTGTGACAAATGTGACGACCTAGACCACGAGATCTTCTCGGTTTATAGGCTAGAAATAAAAAAAAATCATATAAAAAATACTTTATATCCTAACCGATAAACACTTAGGTTGAGACAATAGAATACGTAATATGTATGTGTGTTTGAGAAGAAATTGTTCAGCTCCACTATAGAAAAAATACAAAATAGTTTAATAATTTCGTTTTATTTATTAAAAATTATTATCATCTTTCACATTTTCGTAAGGTATATTACAATACATTCCCAGAAAATTTTGTATTTTAACTGTAAGAGGGTTCTTACCTAAGAGTCGTTCATGGAATATATCCATTTTTTAAATATTTTAATAGTAAAAAAAGGCAGAAAAATCACTATTTCGTTTATGTGCTATAATCTATTTTAGTTACACAAGGAAAAGATCTAAAAGGACTATTAATTGCAATATTTTTTGGGTTTCAGTTTTTTATTTAAATTTTATAAACATTTTTTGTCATGAACAATATTTGTCATCCTTGGCAAATATGAAGATAAGTTTAACTGATTGGTGGTCGATTAGGATGAATGAGTTTCATGTGCTTCAGAATGCTGGCTTTATATTTACTAAAATGGGGACATATCGGGCAGCGATGTTGAGGCGTTTTACCACATTCAACTTTTATATGACGCCTTAACGATTGCTTAATTTTGTAGGACCTTCCACATCGAGGACATAGGTAGATTTTCTGACCCATTACGTTGCTACTCTGCCTCCAACCTGAAATAGTTCATTTTTTGTTAAAAATTTGTAACATTGGCGAAAAGTAACACTTTTACATGATTTTCATTTTATGACATGAGCAACTCTATTGAGTAGCTACTTTTTTACGCATAGGTTTTGTTTTTTAAGTATATTAAATTTTAGTATCTCCACACTGACCACCTACGTGGATAATTTACCCGAATTTTTCGACAATTCTGAATTCCCTTAATTCCTTGAATTCTCTTTATTTCTGAAATTCTCTGAATTCCTTGAATTCTCTGAAATCCTTGAATATTCTAAATTTTCTGAATTCTTTGAATATTAGGAACTCTTGAAATTTTTTTAATTGTCTGAATCCCATAAATTCTTGAATTTCTCTAAATTCAGAATATTGAAGGAATTCGGGAAATTTTTGAAATTCTGTAAATTTCCTGAATTTCTTGGATATTCTTAATTCTTTTAAATCCCTGAATTTCTTCTATTGACGTCAATTTCTCAAATACCATAAATTCTCTGAAATCCTTCAATTTTTCTGAATGCTTTGCATTATTTTGAAGTCCTTTGAATTCAGATGATTGAGGAAATTCCGAGAAATCAGGGACGTTAGACGATTTCAAGGATTTCATATTATTCAGAGAATTGAGATGAATATTTAGGTATATTAAGGTATATGAAGGGATTCGGACGAATTCAGAAGATTTCAAGGAACATAAAAGAATTTAAAAGGATTTCAAGAAGTTGAAAAGAATTCCAAAAAATTCAAAAGGATGAAAAAAGATACACAGCATTTGAAAAATGAAAAACAATTCCTCATTAATATGTGAAAAAATAAAAAGATTGTTCACAAAAAAATAAAACCATGCTTTCGAATTATTGTTTGGTTTTAAGGATTAAACTTGTAATATTTAAATTGTAACCAGAGTATAGTATATTGTGATACAAGTGGAGAATCCTAAAAAGAATGAAGGTTGGATAATAGTGCGAAGCCCCCTGAAAGGAAGACAAAACAATATTGAATAGTTAATTTAATATACACACCAACAACACTATCAGATGAAGAGGTTATATTTTTTCTGATTCATAAACTACATATGTTCGCAAGATTTGCAGTATATTTGAACTTGGATTAAAGATCAGTTTCGGGCATAGCTTGCAATGGCCTTCAACATAAATCCAGAGAATCCAAACATGAACAGTCAGGGCCGCAAGAACCTTATACTGTTTGTCACGCATGACTGAGCATCGCCTCTCTCTCGGTTAAGGACAAGGACATCAATTCTCGGAACGTCGTAAATCCGAAATTCCTAAATCCAAGTTTTAGTGTATATAATTTTTTGACTTTTCGGGCAGCGAATTTGAAAAGTTTTAAGAACTGCTTAGGATATCCCAGATTCTCAGCATCACTGCAATCTAGATCTTTTCTAACTTTCATCGAAATGGCACTAGTTGTACTGTCTGAGTCATATTTTCGTCTCGCTCATACGTAAGAGAATAGGAAGAGATGCTGAGTGTGACAAAGTTTTTGCCACACTATTGAGAAACGACTCGCTTTGCCTGCGGTAAGCATTCAGAGAAAGTGTTTCCGCGCGCTGTTGCGCGCGTATACAGGGCGTCCCACCATCTATACAACCCTTGGTACTATTTGATAGTGCACAAAAAAATATAAAAAAACGTCCTTTAGCAAAAAGCTATACAAAATTTAGCGACCATATCGGGTAATGCAATTAGTTTCTGAGTAGGCACGTTCTTTCCTATTTTCCTGAAGCGGTACCTTCTTGGCCCCGTTTCGGAATAAGCACGTTGTTGCCACTTTTTCTAATGCTTTCTTCCTGATTTTCCCGAAAAGGCATAATATTCCACTAATCCGAGGAAATGCAGTCATAAATATATCAATTTTAAAGTTTCAATCTGCTTATTTTAATATTCTATGTATGGAAAATTCTCGATTTCTCATAGCTTTTTAAAAGAATGTTGTTAATCTGAAAAAATTGTAATTTGCCTGCTTCAATTTTATGTTATTTAACTATTTGACATGTTTTCATTTCAGTAATTTTATTTCTAGATGTACCCCTACACTATTTACATGATTACGAATATGGAGAATCACAAAGGTATCAAGCTGTAAATATTATATTAATAGTAAGTCTTGGCTATGCATACCAAAATTTCAGTACGAAAAGCGGGACCTGGAAACGGGACTACTTACACCGTAAATTCGGTGCAACTAAAAGCATTTTTTCTTTACGCATACACACTTCCTCAATATTAACTTAAAGTGAGTATCTGAATCTCAAAAAAAATATTTTATTAAATCAGAATACAATTCATTCGTTGCCGTGTAATATCAGTAAAAACTGCATAACGTAGATGAAATTTAAATTGATTTTCAATGTTTGAATTCGAAACGTAGAAAACTTTGTCCAATTTGTATGCATAGAAATAATGTAGGCAACCTAAACATATGGCAAGTAGTGAAAGTCATTATTGATAAATGAATCTGTGTCCATAACAAAACTAAATAAATAAAGAATATGTGCCATATTATAAAAAAAATTGTGTTGCTGATGCAGAGAATAAAGCTGAACGTGTTACGTAAATAGTCCACTGTCTACCAAATTTGTCTCGTATTATATACTCATTATTACCATAGAATTATCCTATTTTTTAACATTTAAGAAAGCAGGGCCCACAAAAGCAACATACGGCTAATGATGATTGAGTATGGTAACACTTGCTAGTAAATTGGAACGAAAATGGTAAATAAATTATACCTTCTTATACCTACATATTTTATGTCGATGTCGATAAAAAGTAAATTTACACTGTCGTAACCTCCCTAAAGTAGAACTAAGTGTTATGTGGTGATTTTCATAAATAAGTAATATTAGGTATACGCATGGCGTGCACTAATGTGTCTTGCCAAGTCACTTTTCTCATTAGCTACATGGCCACAATAGTCGCAAATGAATTTTCTTCTGATTTTTTCGTGGCTAAAACGTCTATGTCGATTTAAATGACATAACCAATTGTAACTTCGAGAACATTTGTCGCATTTATGCTTTAATTTTGATTTTTCTAAGTGGACTGAAGTAATGTGTCGTCGCAAGTTCTTTTTAAAACCTGTTTCCAGGCCACAATAGTCACAAGTAAATTGTCGTGTGACTACTGTATGTTTTGAAAGTTTATGTTCTTTTAAACCATATTTGTATCTGTAACTTCGAAAACATATGTCACAATGATGCTTCGAGTCTGGTGTCGGTGGAATTTTTTTAAGATGTAGAGATTTCACATGGCGACTCAAATTAGCTTTCCGTGTAAACCGTTTGTTGCATAATTTACAATTAAACTGTGGCACGACCTCGCATGAGTATTTCTGATGAAAAGTCAAATCTCCTTTATTTTTGTAGCTTCGCGCACACTTTTCGCATTTGTATTTCTTTTCCGGTTCCTGTTCTGATTCCTGAATTTTCCGCTTCTTATGGATCGTCAGTTTGTCATTAACCGCCAAAATGGGAGGTCTTTTTATATTTATGGTACAAAATTTTAACTTTCTTCTTCGATTATGTTTTTCACCCGTAGTCTCTTGATCTGAAAATATAACAAAATATATTTTGAAATTTCTTATTTCATATTTTTGCTTAAGATATTGTATTCACTAATCTAGTAATACCTTCGATGATTTCATCCTTGATTTCCAAGCTTTCATCAAACTCGTATTTAATTAAAGTCCTGGTATCAGAATTATTGCTAGAAGAAATGCAAGTAGTTGCGGAAGAACGTGACCCATCATCTTGTCTTCCTGCTGAGTTTTTCGACTTACTCCTCGAATACCGTTGATCTAGAAAATTATGAAGTAAAAGTTACAATTAGTATTTTTTGAGGATTTTAATCCTTACTCTACACTAAATATTGACTCAATTAACAATAACAACCCACAGCAGAATATATTCCATTTGGATGAAATTTTCATCACAAGGGATTGAAGTATCAAGATGAAATATTGTCACAAATATATATCCATTTTAATTCTGCGATCTGCCTTAATTTTAATTAAAATTAAGTTTGCAATGTTGATGTTGCAGTTTTATATTATTTAAATATGCCATAAGCTTAAAGTTCAGTAATTTTATTTCTAGATGTGATGATCCATTTACATGATATAAATACGGACAGTCACAAAATACAGACAATCACAAAAGCATCATGCAATGAATATTAAATTAATATTAAGCCGTGGCTATGCATACCTACCAATATAAAATGATTATAGACAATGTCTCAAAAATCTCAGGTTCAGTCTCTTTTCTGATCTTTTTATCTATACCTATTCAGGAAGTAGTTCATCAAGAAGCATATGCATGGTTTTATTATGCCTACCAAATATGTTCCACCCTAATACTTTCCAGCTAAAGGGTCCTCTCCTCGTCACCAGGCAAATCTGAAAATAGGATATTTGGAATCTGCCAGTTTTTACGATTCCAAACATATGTAATTTATCAAATAATGTTCGAGATTTTAATAAGTTCAATATATGAAACAATATACTTTCAGATTTTTTGCTTATAAAGTTTTACAACTTTTTTTATACAAATCACATATGCCTGAAATCGCAACAATCTGTAGATTTCAAATATTCCATTTCTAAATCGCTAAGTGAGAAATATATTTTTTTAATTTGTGTTTCGGATATGCATATCTATTCTAGTTAATGACCCAAACAGATAGATCGAGTTCTTGTAGTAAGTTTTAACGGCTGAGCTGCGGAGGTAATAACAGAGGCCACATATAAGAGCTTGAAAGAAAAAAATAACTTCTGTTTTCAATTTCGAAATTGAGGATTTGAAGGTTACATAATCAGAATCTACGAATCTATAAGATTACAAATATATAAAATTTTCCTTGACAAGTTTAAAATATATCATCTTTTGTAAGTATCTCGTAAACAATACGAGATGCGTAAGAACAGATAGCATTTTTTTATTCACCGTCAGAACATTACTCTAGATATATAAATATATCAATGAATAAGTTGTCACAAAATAAATATATGCATGTAAATAAATAAACGAAAAATAAAAAGGATTAAAATTAAAACTAAATTTTGATCAGTGTAGCATATACAATTCAATAGTTCGAAATTCAGTATCTACGGGTTTCTGCGATTTCACATACCTGCAAATTCCCCTAAAAAGTTTGAAATTAGGATAAATATTATGCATCTAGTTAAGAGAAAGAGATATATTAAAATGGAAAACATTTTCAGATTCATCTTCAGAGTTGAGTGTACATACATAAGTATTAATAATTAAATCTAAGCAGAAAAAGAATGCGCATAAATGAATTTAAATAAATATTATGAATAACCTGGGAAATATATAAGGGATTAGGTTTTATGGTATTCTATTCATGGAACCCTGAAAAAGGATTATCCTTCGAACACAAGTTCTGACGATTTTTGAACCTTTTCTCATGAATTCTGACTTTTTCTGACAATGTCCGCTGATAAACGTAACAAGATTGGATGGAAATGGTCAGAAGTCCTGACTTTTTTTCTGATGATTAAAGACTTTTTTTTAGAAGGCAAAAGGAAATATTTATAGGTTGCTGAAATAAGAAATAGTCTTCAATATGATAGCAGATTATGCGTATAATTCTAAAGTTACAAAATAAAAAGTTAGGTATTTGGAAATTGTTCAACACAATAGACATTACTTCCAGGATGATTTCCGCGAATATGTTGATACAAATTTCCTCGTTGTTTCGATTTATGAATACAGTATGGACACTGGAAAGAAGGCTCTTTCATGCATTCATGCTTTTTGTGACGAAGAAGTGTTCGACGATGTCGATAAGTTTTTGCACATTGATCACATCTGTATTGGAAGTGTGCGTATTTTTCTGTTGTAGACAAGTCTATTTCCTCAAAAGCACTCCTCGCCCATTTTCCATCTGAAAAACAAAATTTTACTATTAATAAATGGCGCTTAATATAAAAATAAGATAATTCGATTGTCTAAATTCACTAGATTGAAAATACTTTTTAATACATTTTGCTACAACGACAATTTAAAATATAATTTTGGATGCTCAACATTAATCCGAAAGGTTAAATAAAGAGAATAAAGATTGAGAGTAGAAAAGAAATTGAAAAGTTAAATAAAATTATTAATTGCTTCCTCATAGAGGGAAGTTTGTAATTTTTAGCTAGATCAGCTATTTATAAGTGTTTTTTTTAGTTCAGCGATTTGAAAGAAAAACCTGTTTATTTAGGGAAAACTTTTTTGATATTTGAAATACAACAATACGATATCTAGTATATTTGTTCGCATCTTCGAGACGCAGCGATGAACCTATCGTTGAATATTTTGTGACCCTCCAGTACCGATTTATGAAGGTTCCAAAAAATGGATTCTTCTGTTCATATGAGAAAAACTTTTTTGATATTTGAAATGAAACAATACGATATCTAGTATATTTGATCGCATTTTCCAGACGCATCGATCGACATATTGTTGAACATTTTATAATCCACCATTTGTGTATTCTGTTTATACGAGTAAACTTTTTACATATTGGAAGTAAAGTTTTTCATATCCTACTATAACTTACCAATATCGTTGTTTATAAAACCTTGTTTATGAGAAGATTTTTTTGATATTTGGAATATAACAGTACATTTGATATTGTTCGCGTCTTCGAGACGCGTGGATTGATCTATTATCGTCTATATGAAGAAAACTTTTCTTTAACTTGGAATACATAATTACCGTAAGTTAAAAAGTTTTTCATTGTAACATAACACATCGACTGACATTCTAATGGACTTTCTGAAAATAAGATTTTTGGTTGGACAGAAACATAAGTTTGAAAAATATTAAAAGTATCCATTTTTTCTTTTGTTGGAGAAAACTCTCCATCTATGAGGAAGCAATTTATTTGAAACCTATAAGGAAGCCAAACGCTCATAAAATGAGCACAAATATATACACCCATAGTGAATATATCCACAGTTATTCGCAGCGGTATTTTATTTATAAAGTTTTAAGCGCAGGCATTACTTACCTAATGAAAATCAAAAAGAATGAGAAATGTTTTAATGACATATAGAATGAAAATCACTGGCTGCTGGAGGATTTCTTTTTATTAATCGTATATGTAAATACAGTAAATATATCCGTTCTTGACTTTTAACCTACGATCAAATCGGACTTAGAAAAGCAAATAACAAGAGAGTATTAAATTGTATAATAAAAGATAAATAAAATATTCTAGATTAAAAAATAACAGTAGAAAGTAACACGTTTTGTAACTTTCATTTTTTCAATCATCGCAGAAATGGTTAAATTGGCATAAAAATTATGTACGTTATAAACCTCAATTACTGAATTATAAAAAAAAACTTTAATAATGAATGCAATTTTGCAGATTTCCAAAATTTTATTAGTTTGCAATTAAAAAAAAAAGTTGTAATCGAGAAAAAATTGCTTTGCATTTGGCCTTTTATGCGACGGTATTACAAAAATTGAAGAATACTACGTTTACCTAATAGATATTAAAATTCACTAAATAAAGAATATATGTAGAAGGGTGGTCATTTTTTGTGAAAAAAGATATACTTTTTTCAAACTAAACGCACGCCCGCTTTTTTGGTTTCATTAATGTCAAAATTTGTGAAAAGAGAAAGTAATCGTATATAATTCAAAGGTCAGCGGAAATAATTTTTTTCATTCTAATAAATTATAAACTTCAATGAAAACTTGTAAGGGGCGGTGCATAAATTACTGTAAGGTCCATAATTTTTTACCCCCCTTTCCCACCCTCCATTACGTAATTTTTACAAATTTTGGTTCGAGAATTCTTTTAGGATTCATAGAGAAATAATGTAAGGCGATTTGGATTCAGGGAGAGTCTGGTAAAATCTTACTGTTTCTTATGTTTGTAAATAGGAATTTTGATTACTTATAGACAAAAGAATAATATTTAAAGAGAATCATGCTTACACATCTTGATTTTGGTTTACACACTTTTACGCCCTGAAGAAGTAATAAAACTGTACGATTGTAAAACTAAATACTTATCGTTATTAATACGTTTCATTTACGAAAACTTATTTCTTTAAGGTTCTACTTTTATTTAATAAGCAGACTTTATATTTTACAATTGAAAGCAACTTCTTAAATTCTGCTAAAAAGAATTAATATACGATTTTGACTTTTTCACAAATATTTGGCCTTAAAAGGTAAAAGTTACGTGCACATTTAAATAGTATTTGTTTAGAGACGCTAATACATAGTATAATTAAGAATCTTTTTGAATATCAAGGGCATACACAGGATGACCTGGGTGACTTTTTTTTAAATGAGTATATACGTGAGATTTGTGCTTTCCAATATATGGGCAACATGGGCATTTAAAGCGAGGTGCTTTTCCGCATTCGTATTTTAAATGTCGATGAAGTCCACGATACCACCTGTATGAGTTCTGACATTTCGAACATTGGAAATTTCCTTTAGACCGATAGTCAGATACAGCTCCTTGGGAGTACATTTGGCTTCTTTCTGACTGATTTATAATGCCTTGAGTCCGTGGATCTGGATAATATTCGTATCCTGAGAGGACTGAAAAAAGAAATTTCAGTTTTAGATTCAGATCAAAATCTTGCAATATAATAATTTCTAAAATAAAGACTTTTAAATAATAACAGTTCCTAGAATACATTTCAAAAAAACGTATGCAACCTTTTCGGTTTGGGATGGTTTTGAGTCCACTATTGAAATTAATTTAAAGAAGTTTAATAGTAGGTGCGGCTTTATAATTTAAAAAATGTAAAGATCGTGTTGAAATTTCGGAAAATGGTTCAAAATATACAAAGGCACTGTGCAATTTAATTGATTCTGAATTTGGAATGTACCTGAGAATAGGGGTTTAGAGCTCCAGCTAAAATAGAATAAAAACCATTGCAATGTTTAAACAAAATAAAAACTCAATATTTCAATATATTCAGCAATATTTCAGCAAAATATATTCATTTTTATGATTACCAAGCCGCCAAATGTGAACAAAATTATTTAGATTTAAAATTCTTATTTTAATCCGAATCAACACTTTCAAATTTCTCTATGGTTTATGCATGAATAAGTCCATTATCTTCAGAATTATATCGCTGCCAGATATTTGATGATGCTCAGATGTAATATTTATAATTCAATTGCTTTTCTTTAAATTTAAGTTATTCGAAATTGAATCGCTTCTATATACACTGGAACCTGGATTTTCGTAAACTGGATTTGTGTCCTCTTGGAATTGCTAACTTCGGCAATTTATTGATGAGGGGAGCCGAGAGACCGATAAAGAGGCGGTACTCAGTCAAACGTGACAAACAGCATGCGCGCCGCACTCTAAACGCGTTAGTTTCATCAGGTTGCGTCATGCTTCTACTTACAATAGAAATAATTCATGCAGCCTTGCCTGTTCAAGTTCGGAGTCCCTGGATTTGTGTCGAAGGCCACTGCTGGCCATGCCCAAAACCGTGCACAAATCCAGGTTTCAGTGTAATTCAACAAATAAAGTTTACTCCGGATAAGGTCCCGCATCAGGTCCCTATCAGGTCCTATGAAAGTCCTGTTGAAACACGACATATTTGGAACTTTTATCCTATCTCAGCAGAACATTTTTGGGACAAAGTCCCGTGATAGTTGTTAGAATTTCTAAGAAAATAAATTGGAACTTTCCTAGTACTTCTGCTTCAAAAATTATTTAGGGCTTGTAAAAATGTTTACGGAATTAATAGCGACCTTATAGGCACTTCTGTCAAACGGGACATACTTTCAACTTTTTTTATTCTTTAGTCTTATTTCAGTAAAAATTTTTCACAAAAATTCGGAATTTTTAAACAAATGTGAAAAATTTGTAAAGAAAAGTTATTTTTTATTAGAAATATGTTTCAAAATTATTCATGAAGGAGTTTTAGTGATATCTTTCAAATGTTTTTGCAAATTCCAAATTCTTTAAATTTTTAAAATCTTTGAGCTTGAAATCATTCTAAATAAAAAAAATTAATTGATCAAGTGTTTTAAAATTTGAAACATTTCAAACCCAAAAATGTTTAACTTGAAATTTTTTCATCAGTTTGGATTGAAATATTCTTGTCAAGATACGAATTTTTCAAAAACAGACTCCAGCTTAGCAATTTAAGTTTGCCCTGACTAATATTACGGAAGTTTCCGTAAAATGGAAAAAGTCATATACAATGTTTACAATAAATCTGGATTATTTCATTAAGGATATTTTATTTTAAATTGAATTAAATCAAATTATTTAACAATGTTTGAATATAATGCGCACTACATAATAATTAAGACATAACAAATAAATTGCTGTTGACAATACACATAATTTATTGTTTATTTTCAACACAAATTCAGTAAAGTTAACATATTATCGAAGTCATCCAAGACCTCATTAACACACGCATAAAAATATGGAAAATAACAATGGAATAGATGATAATTTTCGAAGCTTCAAACAGTACAATACTATCTCAAAAATAATCACTTAAACCTCATATATATTACAACAAATGTTTATTTAAACTGATGAGACATATTCCATGTAGATAAATTTTTATTTGAAAATAATAAAAAATTGATTATGCAGGAAAGAAATGAATAAAATCTTTAGTTCGTGAACAAAATTTTCGCTTGAAGTGTGGGAAGGGATAATTTATCCTAGACATATAAACATTATTTATTTTAATTGCTCGAGATCAATAACGCGGACTTCCATGTGAGGATGTAAAGATCTTATATGCACATAAATTATCGATCTATATTTGGCTCGTGTCTGGCAATATGGACAACGAAATCTAGGACTTCTACCACACTCGTATTTTTGGTGTCTCTTCAAGTCCTTGTCATTAACATAAGCCTTGCCACATTCCGCACAAATGTAGTTTTTTTCACGATGCACCGGAAATGCAAACAGAGCTGAAAATAAGAAAACAAGATTTTATTTACAATGATTAATACATTATTTTTCTAAGCCATATTATGTAACATATACAATGGAAAAATGTATGACTTATGAATATATTTGGAGACATGAGAATGGCAACTGGATAAGGACCATTTGGGTGTGTCCGTTCGTCCTTCCGTCCGTCGTACTTTTTCCCAAGAAGAAGAAGTGAGGTGAAATTATGGTAAATTATAGGAGGAAAAGGAGAGGAAGTAAAGGGAAATTATGGCAGGGTATGATGGTAAGGGAAGGGAAATGAGTGGTGGGGAAATAAGGGAAAATAGAGAGTGCGAATGAGAGGAAATAAAGGGATGAAAAGTGGAGGAAGTAATGGGGAAATTAGGGGGGGGGGGAAGTAAGGGAAGTGATGGGAAATGAGAGAAGAGGAAATGAGAGAAGGGGAATTAGGGAACGTGAGAGGAGGTGAAGTAGGAGAAATATTGGCACAAGGAGTAACAGAAATGACGATAGAGGAAGTAGGGGAAATAGGGGGTGGGGCGGTGATAGTGAGGGGCAGTGATGTGAGGATAGGAGGAGTGGGGGGAGAAGTGTGCGAAACAGAAACAATTTTTTTCTAATGTTTTAACATCTTCAATGTGGAACTACTTCTATCATTTTATCAAAATTTTATAATTGCACACTTATCATAGAAAACTTTTTTTTCATTCTGCAAGATTTCAATTTTAGTCCTTATCCAGTTATTATTCTTATGTCTTCATTCATAACTATAGAGAGATATTAAAAGTTATCATGCATTTCTTATATGCGTAATTAAAAAAAATGTCTAAATTGTTGGAAACGGTTTATTCCTTCTGACATCAATATAATTTTTAAATATGTTCTTAAATTAAAAAATTCTTTATTTCATAAAATATAGACGTACTGATTACAATATTTTATTTTTATATACAAATTTATGAACGTTCGATGAAGAATATTTTTCTTCAAAATATAAAATTTATTGTCTCCTATTGTTGCAGTTCATGGTTCAGTAAAGTTTTTCAAGTGTAACTGGGTGCATGGGGTGAATTTTTCTAATATGCTTATAGATATTGGAAGTTTTTTTTGAGCACAAAAAGCAGTAGGGACATTTGAATCGAGGAGGTTTTCCACATTCGTGCCTATAGTGTGACAGCATAGATTCTCTTTTTCCAAAGCCGCTTTTGCAATTTGGACAGTGATATTTTCCAGTACTTGCATCGTAATCATCGACAGGCATCGTCAGATACGCACCATCTAAACAAACATAATTTATTTTACTAAAACGATTAATGGTTTATCCATGCATACAATATATGAGACGAAATGACTTATGGGATGATAGATTATATACAGATTATCTATACCATAAACCTATCTTAAATCAAAAGTTTATTAGAAAAATTTTTAAAGATATTGAAAATTGAAAAAATTACCAATGGAATGCCATATATTTATGGGGCTGACGTTTCAAATGCCTAGGATGAGTTTTCATTTTTTATTACTTATTCATATAACAATAGGGAATAATGCTTGAAAAAGATTTGAAAAAAATTCGACCACACAAAAATTATGCAAGGGCATAAATCAATTTTTTCAGAAAATTGAAATTTTCTCCCAAAAGCAAAAAATTGTACAGCTTTTCGACTTCTAATAACCCAATATATTATACAGGTGATATACAAAAAAAATTCTCCCATGCATATAGACTGCCAATTTTAATACAAAACCAATAAGTATAATATGTTTGGAGTATTTTTTTCGAAAAATATAAAAGGGATGTAAGAGGAAATTTTAGTTTTAATTTTTCAATTCCGGGCAAGTGTCATATCATTAATATATTTTTGAAATTATACTTTTTTGATTTGATATACCTTGCGTGAAGATGGGCAGTTTTTGTCAAATATGAAACTTGCCCGGTATTTGGAAATTGAATTAAACATTTTTTTTCTACATTCCTTGGATAATGTGTTTTGAAATCGTAATTCCAAAAATAGGCAAATTTTACAGATTCCGGTGATTGAAAATTTAATTTTTTTTGTACTTCACGTGGATAATCAATTTGCATATACGAAGTCAAAAAGCTAAAGAATTTTTTGCTTTTGGGAGAACATTTCAATTTTTTTGGAATTTTCTTTCCGCTTGCATACTTTATTATGACTAAAATCTACATTACATACATTGGCATTGAAATAGTTTATTGATTAAACTAATTAATGAATGTGAACATCTATTGCTAAAAATATTCGTTATTTTTTATAATACATTGTTCGAACAAATAAAAATTATTTAAACAATAAGAAATAACAAAATACAGATAACATCAGGCGTTCGATACTGTATACATGATAAAAAACTTATGCGGCTTAGCGGTCAGCAATTTCTCGGATTTCAAATTCCAATTTCAAAGAAAGAAAAGAAATTTCAAAAATTTTCTGATCGCTTAGCCGCATACGCTTTTTATCAAATAATAAATAACTTTTAAAATGTCAGATTTAGGCCAAATTTTTAAAGCTGCTCAAAAACTAGCAAGAAAGTACGAATTTTTAGCTTCTTGCATGAAAAAGTTGGACTCAGACAAAAATAAATTGTTTGAGCAACAACAAAAAGTTTAGTAAAAATATGCGCTTTCCAAGTTCATTAAATAAAGAACAGCATTATTAATAACATTGATTCAGGATATTATTGAAATAAAATTGTTCCAATGAATTTATAAGAATCTGTGGGAAAATGAAAAAAAAAATAATAATTAGGTGCAATATTTCTCAAAATACTTATTGCACTTACTGGGAAACTTTTTGGGCACCATGGAAGGGTCCCGGGGGCGGGCGTAAAATAAAAAATTAATCGTGGATTTGTATTCCTTAAAAAGCTTTTTTAATATTGAAAAAAAGATCACTATTTTGAGAATCTAACGAAATAATTCTTATTAAATCAGATATTTCAAATTATAATGTAATTGAATAAATTAAAAATATATTTTATTTTGCCAACAGTATTGATTGACGTATATTTATATTCTGGTTTAATAATCTTTTATTATTATATTAATAATACATGTTTGAAGTATACATTTCACAATATTAGTGGAGTATAAAAAACTAGAAAAAGTTGTATATTTAATACATAGTCGAAATTGTTTTAGATTAATCAAATTAAACGAAAAATCCCTTATTGCACTATTCGTGTTTCTGACATATTTACTTATACTATAACTTAGCGTTGCAGAGCAAACAAAAATTATTACATAAACTTTTTAATAATGAACTTGTCTGCGATGAATTCGTGATTAAATAAAGGCTTAGAGCAAAGCATTAATATAACTAGCTTATAGTTAAAATTCTTATTCATTTAACTTATAGTTATATCCTAATATTGAGATATTGAATAGCGCTATATTTATCCTACTTTTTAAGTATTCAAGAAAATTACGCCAATATCAGAATTACCAAAAGCTCTACCTAAGAAAGTAATTTTTTCCATAACTCAATCCAAAATGTCTTATCCGGCGTCGACTTATAATTATATGCAATAAAAAGGAATATTTAAATGCAAAATAGAATTACTTACTGTAAATCAATGTAATAAATGTGTAACTATGAAAATCTAAGAAATTTGAAAATAACTTTCTTAATTTTTACTTCAGAAATCTTACAATTACGAATACATTGTTTTATCATCAGACAGTAAGAAACTCTCTGGACTTAAATCAGCCAGTTAGTCTATTCTAACTTAGAAACTACATTTTCAGATTTTTCTTTCTCGGCAAAAATAGACTTAGTCTCTGCAGATGTTTGCAAATCATCCTTATTTTTTACAATACTCATTTCTTCTTTTCGATGATGATTTTTGATATGCATTGTCATGGTATTTTTAAATTTGGAACGGAATTGACAAGAAGGACAGTTTAAATTTCGATCTTTTTTCCCACAAACGTTTTTTATGTGCCTTGGTAAATTATGTTCATACTTAATGATGCTACCACAATTATTTGGGCATAAAAAATTAGTTCTACCACGTGTATGACTTTCCGTTTTATTAGGGATTTCACTTTTCACTACTGCTTCGACCTTTTCAGAAATTGACAAATTTGGTTCTATATCTTCTAAACCACCAGATAATTCAGCAACTACTAGATTTTCTTGAAGGTCTTCGTTCTGCAAATCTTCAATTTCTTCCTGCTGCTCTCTCGAATCATCAATTTCTTCTTCCTCGTCTATTGGATTGTAAAGATGATCATATTTTATATGCATGCCTAAGTTTAAAGAATCCTGGAAAAATTCTCCACAAAAGGGACAATTGTTTTCTTCCATTGGTAAATTTGAATTTCTTGAACCAGATGGATCATCACTGTCATCAATTTCTACCAGTTCAATGTCCGTGTTATCTTTCGTTTTCAAGGTCTCTTTAGCGTCTTTTCTTTTAAAAATGTCAATTACGTAATTTTTGCGTCCAGGATGACGATATTTTATATGTAAAGAAGCACTCCAATTTTTCCTGCATTGTTTAGAACAATAAGGACACGCGAATCGCATTTTTCCACAAACTGTGCGAATGTGGTCTTCCAAAGTGTGTTGGAAATTGAAAGAACGACCGCAGTTATTTGGACAAGGAAATCTTTTCGTCTTAGGTGCAATTTCTTTGTACATTTTTTGCATAGATTTAAATTTTTTATCCAAATTTACTTTATTGCATGATTTACGCAAGTGTCTTGAAATATTGAATGCGTGGTCGAAAGAAGATCCGCATTTATTAGGGCACTCGAATTGCTTTTGAATTTGATGACTCGAAACTCTATTATTTCTACTGTGCGATGCTGAGTATCCTGAAAAAGAAAAGAATATGTATTAGAATAAATAGAAGTTGATAGTTTTTTATTTCATGAAAAGTGTAATAATTACTAAGTATAATAATGATATTATTTGTCTGGTTATTTTATTATTTGATTTACCGAAAAGTTAGTAACAATAGAAAGGAGTAATAAATGTTTAATTATTTAACAAAAATTGTTTTACTGATGATAAATATAATTTGGTGGGCTAGAGGATAATCATGGGTAGTGAAAAAATAAATTTAAACCTGTTGTATTTTTTCTTAGAATAATGTAGTTTATTCTATTAAAATCACTATAAATAATCAGAAAATATACATTTTTATTAACTAGCTAAAGACTTCTCGAATGAATCAGTTTGAAGTCGAAAGACATTCAATGAGAATTAAATAATTTTAAAAATTAAAGAAATTAAATAATTTCAAATGTATGATTTATTCAAATCCACAAATTTAAATGTTTAAGATAAAAAACTGAACAGAAAACATTATATGACCTCACACTTCTTTTTTGAAAATTGAGAATTATCACTCCAGCTTATTATACATACAATTTCAAAAGAATCGAATTTCGAAGATTCGAGTTGATTTTTAAGAGAGCAGATGATGTTAAACTATTTAAAAAATTTGGAAAATTTGGAAAAATTTTCAAATAGGTTCACACCATATGCTCTCTTTTTAGATTCGAAAAAAATCCTATTGGTTCAAAAATTATGGCGAAGGTGTTACATGTACAGCTTTTGCTAGTAATCAATAATAAAAAGTTGGAAATACAAATCAATTTTTTTGCCTGATTTATGATTTTTTTTAAATCAGCAAAAACATTTTTTTCTTATATTGAGTCATATGTACACATTTTAGAAAAAGATAAATATGTAAAACCTCAAATTTCTTTCACTTCAATGAAAAAAAAACATATTATTGACTTTTTCGGAAAAAACTTTTTTTTCGTGATTTAAGAATTTTAGGATTTTGGTACTCTAGATTTTTGTCGGGAATTTGGAATATTTTAAACACCGCAAATAAAGTTTTTCGATGAAAGCAGAATAATTACCTGTTTCTTTGGTTTGAGCTGAAGAAATTTCAGGTTCGATATTTTCAACAAATTTTTTTGAATTGATTACTTTTTATTGTTGTTCCCTAGACAAAAATGTAAACCAAAAAAGAGAACCGAAGATTTTCAATGATTTCAAAAAAATTTTACACTGAATTATGCTGAAACTTTCATTTTGAAGAATTTCGAATTGGAAAAATTGAACATTTTAATCTGAATTGTTCAATGTTAAACAATTTCAGTTTAAAATTGGACGGGATTAAATATTTAAATAAATTTGAAATTGACCATATTTGAGATACACATCTGAAAAAAAATCTGAAAAAATTTCCTCTTATGATTTAAGAATCAAAATAATATTACTGAGTCAGCTATTTTAAATCAAATTTTTTTAATGACAAAATTTTAAAACTTACAGAAAAATATTTCAACAATATTTTTTGGAATTTTATTTTTTCTTAATATTGCTTATTACCGAATTGTAAAAAATGGCGGAATTTTGATAACTAGGCTTATTTTCTCAGGAAAAAACATTCTCTCCAACTCTGTTTCCAATTTTAAAAGTAAATTTCTTATGGCTGCATCGTTAAAACAATTTTTTCTAAAGACAACATTTTTTGAAGAAATAATTTTGTTTGTAGAATATTAACTTATTTTTGAAACTGGAAACAGCTGTGAAAAGCTGTGAGGAATGTTTTCCAAAAAAGCAATGACTTATTAAAATTAAACTGTTTTAAAAAATTGGTAAGAAGCGACAGTAAGAAACTTTCAAATACCAAAAATATTGTTAAAATGATTATTCTTTGGAGTTTTTATTTTTCATGAAATATGTTTTTTATTTTGAAAGAAATAGCTAAAAATATCATTTCAATTCTTAAAATCATAGAAAACGTTCTTTTTACAGAAATCTTGTTTTTGGAATAATTTGAAGATGAACTCCTAAAACTAATTTTCAGTTCAGGGGAGAAGGAAATATCAGTAATTATTCAACGGATTTAAGGTTTGGTAATTATTTTTATTCGAAACAATTCAGTTTATTCAAAAAATAGAGCCTATAAAAATTCCCATAAGCCTTATCACTAAATATCCAGAAATTCAAGAATTTCTTTGACTCAAATGTATTAGGGTCGTTACAGTATTATAAGACATTTAATTGCTGATAACTGCATAATTTGTAAAAAAATAAGAAGGAAATCGGTCTTAGCACTTCTCATTCTCGATAAAAAAAAATCCGATCAACGTTCACGATTATTTAAAAAAGAACTGATCTGTCAAATAATAAAATTCCTATTTTTGAGAACAGTATTCGAAATCAAACTTCAACAGATGTGTTTTAAAATTAAAATTATACAATGTAGACATCATAGTGATCCATTTTAAGTGTTTAAAATTTAATTTTCCTCTGATAATGTAACAAACATAATTTTGACAGGAAAAATAAAAATAGAAAAGTTCTCAAGTTGAAAAAAGAGTAAAGAATAGCTGCATTTAAGTTTCTTGAATTTTTAAATCAATAACTTCAATAACAAATCCTTTGTGCATTCTTCGAATATGTTTATACATATTTGATTTTTGTTTCATGCAGATTAAACAATAAGGACATTGAAAACGGGCTGGTTTTCCACAGTAGAGGGCAAGATGTTCCTTTAAACTTCGTTTTCCTGGATATTGAATATTGCATTTCAAACACCAAAATTCTTCTTCATTTGAAACTGATTGAAATCTGAAAACTGAAGAGATTCATTCCGTTACTTATAGGTATATTTATATATAAATAACAACATCAGAACATTTTAAAAATAATATTGTTGTAATTCAAGGCAGTAGACAGAAAATACACAGATGAGGCGAATGTTGTATTTAAATACACACAATACATACCCAAGGAATTGATAAAATAAAAAATAATGAACTCAAACACCTTCTAGAATGAATCAATAGAATCGAAGACGATACATTTTATTTTTCTTAATAATTCATTTACAGCTTAGAGAAATCTTCGTTACAATCGCCTTTGTAAACTGTAAATGTCTTGTACATAAACTTTGGAACCTTCGTGTTTTCTTCGAATATGTTGTTGTACATTTGAAGTTTTTTTAGAAATAAATGAACAATAGGGACAACGAAACCTAGGAGGTTGTCCGCACTCATAACGCAAATGAGTCATCAGGCTGTTCTTGTGTCCAAAAACACTGCTACATGATCCACAAGGATATTTTTTGGTGTTGACTGCATTCATATATCCCATACGATGCTCCAGATATTTCGCAAATTTTGTTGACGAATAATGATGAAAACCTAAAAAAATAAAAAAATAAAAGTTAGTACAAGTAAATTATTATTTTTTATCACGGATGAACTTTAGGTTCAATTCCTGAGTCTTTCTATATGAATGGTAAAATACTGGCTTCGTCAAGTCCATGCAAATGCAAATTGAATTAAGCAGCATAAAAGTGTTCAGTAAGTAGAATAATTTTTGGTCAGGTTTTCTACATTTCTACTGAAGTGAATAATATTCATCTGCTGATCGAATCCATTTCAAATCGTAGAAACTCTCAATGTTGTTTCCCAGAGGGAATTATGCGACATGTATTGTTCGATTTAAGAACAAAAAATTTTCCATAAAGTTACAGATATTTTAAGTTTGGTGTCTTAAAAAAAACGCAAATTTTTTCATTAAGCTTCTACAGTTTTTCATCTAATTTGGATATTTCAATTTCATTTTCGGACGATTTGTTTGAAAATATAAAAAGTCGATTGTAACAAAAAACCCTGTTTATATTTTGTGCTAATTTTTTCAGGAACTTGGCCTTTTTCGGGAAGGATATCCTATGAATTGTATGTGGGCTAAACACTTTCTGTGTCTAGAAGAACTTTTCTCCAAAAAATCGAATTTCCGTTTTTTCTCTCAAAAACAACGAAAGATGAAAAGAAATTTTAAGATACAAGGTTGCACGTTCAAAAAAGTTCTACAAAAATACCTATCGCTCTTCTGTAGTAATATCTTGCATTGGGCTTAGCCCGCATAAAACTTGAGTTTTTCAGAAAATCTTCTTTTCATGTTTTCAAACTTCAAAGGAAAAAATGAAGAACTTTTTCTGAAATGCCCCACCATTTTTATTTTTTTTCTATATTGTTTTATAATTTTTGCTTATTATAAGGAAGTCATCCTAATAATTTTATGCCGTCTCAACAATTTTTAAGACAAGCATAATTTTTTTGTCAACAAATCTAATTTTATTATTTTTTTCGGAAACAATGCAAGATTTCATAACAGGACAAGAGATATTCTTTGTAGAACTTTGATAGATGTGTAAGTTTTTTTATTTAAATTTGTTGTGCATTACCGGCGGACATAATCTACACGCCCATTTTTTAGCTGTTGTTGAAGTTTCTGAATTTTTATAATATTAACATGAAATATTTTCCTCATAAGAGCACGAAAAATTATGAAATTCAGTATCCAAGAAGGCTGAATTGAAGGCAAAATGTCAAATTAATAAAAAGATATTGCAAAAAGACGTAGAATTTTGATGTTTTAGAAAAATAAGGATAACTCTAAAACGTATTAACCCTTTTAAAAGTTCTTGGGCCCGTTTAAAAGGTACAAGTCTGCATAGCATTTTTCAAAATATTCAAGATAATTTTAGAATGTTTTCCCTTGATTCTATCCTAGGGTCAAATTTGTGGCAAAAAAGCGACAATATTTCACATAATCACTGTACTCACCACATGATTGAAAAAAAATTGAACAATAATATTTTTTAAATATTATGAAAGATTAATAAAAATATGATAACAAATTATTTTTAGAAAGGGTTTGTAAGTATTTACGCGTCCTTGAAAATTGTAGATTTTTTGGCAACAAGTTTGACCCTAGGACAGAATCTACGGAAAAATAATAAAAATATCTTAATGATTTATAAAACAAAACTATAGAGATTACCTTTCAAATAAGCCCAAGAAATTATAAAATGTTAATTATTTCGAGAGTTATTCCAATTATTCGAAAAGACCGAAATTTGAAGTTTTTTGACATTTTAATTTTTTTATGAAGTATACATATCTAGGCATCATGAGAAAAAAATTCCATGTTAATATTATAAGTGATAAAAATTAAGGAATTTGGCAACAGCTCAAAAAACCGGCATGCACATAATTCTCACCCGTAGTGTACCTTTCGTTGTTTGCGAAAAAAATTATATTTTACGAACAAAAATGGTTGATTAAATCAACTTTTTATATTTTCAAACAAACATTTGCCATTTCTTAATTTATGAACTTTTTCCAAGCTTTCTGGCGGAGTTCGAGGTAAAGCTCATTAAAATTCGGGAAAAATTAGAATGTCTGAATCAGATAAAAAATGTAGAAGTTTAAAGAAAAAATTTGTCTTCATTTTTTTAAAACAGACGTCAAAATTTGAATACTCGTAACTTCCTAGAACATTATTTTTATCGTTAAGAGATTCTGCGGCGACTTGAAGTGTGAACCTGCTGATTTCAAATGGAATCGATCTGCTCATATTCTTTCGGAAATGTTGTCTTGCTTTTCTTTTTTTACGTGAAAGATATGTAGTTTGTCACCTTAGACTAAGATTAAAAGATTAGAAACAACTTATACCAAACACGGATCTTCGAATACAATAATTGGCCTTTAGCAGACAAGAGAATTATTGGATACAATTTTATTTTTTTTTATAGTCATACAATAATACCAAATGAATAAGATACATAATATAAGAAAAATTACGAAAAAGAACACACAAAATAATTAATATGATTAATTTGAAGACTCGTTATCATCTCTCTGCATAGAAGATTTAAATCTCCGGGCTCTGAAGCCTTCCCAGTCCTTGGCATTAGCAAGAACAGATCCTAGAGCTGATAATAGGGTTTGTTCGGTAGCCTTGTTCCCAGTTACCTTATCAACGTGGTTCTTTAAAAGGACATCTGGAATAGAGAAATTAAATTTTGAATTTATAGTGGTGATAGTGTTATTTATTATAAACGTTCTGTAATATAAATACAGGTATTTAAGAAGTTAAGAAGAAGCTTTAGGAAAAAAATATCAAAATGTCAGACAAAGAAGTTATTAAAAAAAAAGTTTTCCAACTTTTTTAAGAAATAAACTACCAAAAATACTCTCTAATTTGAATCAGTGGAATTCTACTAAGACCCAGTGACATACTGCTAGGTACAGTAAACTCTCACAAAGCGCCCGGTGCTCGGGACTAAGGTCCTCACTAAGCGCCCGCTTAGTTCATTCACGCCCCTAAGCCTTGGCGGGACATATCTCTTAGACATATTGGCGGACTTTTTGAATATGGTCTCACGCATGCGCATCTGATTCCATGCTGAAGGTACTTACCGAATTTAGAGGTAATGGATGAGAGAGGTACTTAGGAAGAGAAGGCTCTTTGTGAGAGTCTACTGTATTTGGATCACTGGAAATTCACTCAAAAGCAGTGATTATTCACCGAAATTTCAGTAGGTTTTCGCTGATTTACCAGTATAAAAAGTTACTGAAGTTTCAGCATGTATAAACGAAAATTCAGTACAATTTTCTGCTAAAAAACCAGTGTAATATGATTGAAATTTCAGTGAATAATCGCTGATTCTTAGGGAATTTCACTAATTCTTCATGAATTTTGACTGATACGAAGTTAGAGAATATGAAATCAATAAAATAGTATACATAATAATAAATCTTACTTATGACACATTTGCAGAAAGTCGTTCCTTTCAGGACCAGTTTGTCCTTCACCGGCTTTACAGCTGTATAGTTTAAGGCAACATCCCGGGACATGTATTTCTTCATAATGGTCACCAGGGTCTTTGTTGCAATGTGATTCCTGTCGAAAAGGTCGAGCAGCGAGTTCATCTGGAAAAAAAAATAAAAATTGGAATTAAGTGGAAAATTTTTTAAAAATTATCATTAAGGGCTAAGTGATTTTCCAAGATTGCAACAACGGTATTTGATATTTGAACTGAATATTCAAGTCAACATACGGATGTTTTCAATTTCTGGTGAACATTTAAGAAATATACTTTAAAAAAAGAAGTTTTCAATTTTCTTCAAAACTTTTATCATATTAGGATACCAAATAGAAATTGTGTATAATAGTCACCAAGTGAATCTAGGAATTATAATACCTAAGCGTAACTTTTTCAAAATTTAAGACTAGAGTCTATGAATGTAAAAATACATATCTCAAATCTATTATACATCTTCACATACTAAAAATACTTTTTTTTTAGATTTGGGAAAAGTAGATTCTTTTGATTTCAATTAATTTAAATTCTGAAAAATTGGTCACTGATTCTTATGCGTGTGAAAATCCACTGATCAGCATTTCAATAGTACTCGAAGGAAAAGTTTGTTTTTCTTCAATTAATTTCTTACTTCAATACATTCTACTGAAAAATCTACAAAAAAGAGTAATGGAATTTTAGTGACAAGTCTCTGATTGTGGACGCGACGGTGTTTTTTCCGACCTAGAGTATTTTTTCTTTTTCTAGTTCAGTTTTCATAATCTATTTTAACAGTATATTGTGCACTGAGAGGAAGAAGTGAGACATTTTACGCCGAGTTATAAAAAATAGACGAGTCATAAAAAGTCCCCAACTCTTGGTGCATACGATATTTTGTATAAGAAATGCATGTTTCAGACCTTTTTTGTAATACAGGTGTAATTGTAAAATAATTTTAAAAATTACCACCATCTTAAAAAAAAATCAAATGTTGAAATTTTTGTTGAAATTGCTGGTAACTTTGGAAATTATTGGTAATTCATAAATTTAAAATAAATTTACCAAATTTCTGAGATTTTCGAAAATGTTGGTAATTTATGGTAATTTATCTGGTTGGTCCAATTGGAGTTGGTCCAATCTGTAAAAAGTTCTGTCAACTTAGGACCAGCTTCATAAGTATTGGACGGGTCTGAAATCCTGCATGTGTCATAAAAATAATTTTTATTCATTTATAAGAATAAATAAATAAACTTACGAATTTGTTTCTGGCAATTGGATTAGCTCTCAAAGTTAAGTCAAAGTGCTCAAATTCTGTCACAGATTTGAAAGGCAAATTGAGTGAGTATTCCTCCATGAATCTATCCATCGCATTTGCTTCTTTTGGTTCCATTTCGACGACTTCGATCTTCGATACAAGTTGTTGTTGACCCTGTTGTATATTGTCCAATTGAGCCTTGATCTTGATCAGTTCCCTGACTACGAACTGTTTGAATCCTGGAATTGTAGAATTCAATTAGATATTCATTATTTTACTAATTTATTCATATTTAATGTTATTTTGTTTAAAAAAAATCGTGAATGCTTATTTTATTTGATAATCTACATAAGCTTTAGGTATATTTTAGAATTTCGGTACATTTTGAGCGTGAAAAATCTTTCAGAGGTTAAAAACAATTTTGGAATAATTTCCAGAGCATCTATTTTCTATTAGTTTTATCAAGTCTATGAAAATAAGACTTTCTTCAAAATAATTTAAAACTAAAAGACCATAAAAATGTATCCAAAATTGGCAACAACATAGAGATTACGAAAAAAATAGCATTTATCTGTTTTTCCAACATTATGAGGATGTGGAATTTTCTGAATTTATTTGGATCTCGTGAAAGCTAAGGATATTGTTAAATCTACTTATTCCAAACTATTCACAGTTTATAAGGGACGCAAAATAATTCTTTTCTGCGCTAGGCTGTTTTTGATTTCTAAAATGTTCTTTCTTTTTTGATCAGTCCTAATAGCAGCGAACCTATAGTAATATTTTACAAAGGTATTTTGGATAAATAATTTAATGCACAAAATTTAATTATTAAAAATAATTAAGATAATTTCTCATTATACTTACCAGATGAATAACGACTATCATCCTCTTCTCCAACTTTAGGCCGTTTTCTCTGAGAATCCGGTTGATCATCATCCAAATCGAACTCTCTTGCAAGGATTGTAGGCAATTCAGAAACGGAGAAATCAACGAATTGGAAGTCGGTAAGGGTATTTGCAGTAGATTTTTTCGTTTTACCTGAAAAAAAAAGAAAAAAAGTGTGTTAAATCTGTACATATATTATATTTACTAGATACTTCAAGATTAAAAAGGTGGATAATGTAAGATGATGTTAGTAAGAAGTATAAGAATAACCTGATAACAAAAAATATTTCCTGTGAAAAAAAAAATTAAGGGGCACGTTTCTAGGGTTGATTAAAGACTCACATGATAGTATTTTTTTATTTCATATAGGATAAAAATGATATATTTAACAATAATCCCACAAACTTTCTATTCACAGAACAGATTTCTTGTGTTTTTATTCGACTATTATATTCTAGATTGAAAAGCTGCTGCAGTCATATTTTCTATCAAACTCAAGCTTTTCCTCGTAACTATAGAGTTTTAAATCAATTTTTTTATCTGACTGACATTGTATTTTCTGAAACAAAAAGGATAAGAAATGATTAGTAAGTATTAATCATCATGAATAGACAACACAGCCCCACAAAAAAAATTAAATTTCATATTTCTGAACCAGACCAATGCATCCCTATGTATTTTTTATCGCTGAATCCGAATCCGAGGTCCAAAAATTCATATACCACCAACATTTTTAGCTAGAGCCAAAAAACTCCCCTAGAATGGGGTGAAAATGAGATTATTCAACGAGCGTAGGTTTTGCATCTTAATCAATCGAATTATACAAATTTTCAAGTGTATAGCGCATAAAATTGATTTGAAATACCCCTCCCAACCTACCATACCTACCCCCTAACCCAGCTAACCCCTAAAAACCGCTTCTACCAAACGACAAGCAGGCTAATCCACCTACCCCTGGGAACAGCGAGTTTAGTCGCCTATTTTGTTTAAATAATCACATTCGACACCACAAGCGTGCTAACCCACGTACCCCCTGACTCACCTAACCCCTAGATTCCTAGAAACGAATCCTACCAAACCACAAGCAGGCTAACCCACCTAACCCTGGGAACACCGAGTTTAGTCGCCTATTTTTTTTAAATAGTCACATTCGACACCACAAGCGTGCTAACCCACGTACCCCCTAACTCACTTAACCCCTAGAAATTAATTCTACCAAACCACAGGCAGGCTAACCCACCTACACCTGGGAGCAGCGAGTTTAGTCGCCTTTTTTTGAAATAATTACATTTGACACCACAAGCGTGCTAACGCACGTACCCCCCTAGAAACCAATCCTACCAAACCACAGGCAGGCTCACCCACCTACCATAGGAACAGCGAGTTAAGTCGAAACTCTACTCCTGTTTTTTTTAAACTCTAGCCTGTGCCAAGTTTAATGAAAATCGGCGCACAGTGGGAAATTCGGCAAAATTTTGTGTCAAAATCGTAGATCTCGGGATCGGAGCAAGTCCGAGCGATGAAATTTTTACGGCAAGTAGGTGAGGGGATGAGGATTAGAGGAAAAATAGTCCGGACACGTTAAAAAATTTTTTTGACTTTGATAGAAGGTCGCAAATTTGCGATTTTTAAACAAATGTTCAGTTTTTCATTTTTTTTAAGGTTATACAATTTTTTTTTTCAATCACGTGATATACATTTTTGGTGTATTTTTTTACGCAGAATACGATGACGCTATTGATTTTTTTATAGAACCCAATGGAAAAATTCTGGGAGCGGCTAAAAATTGCAAAAACTGGTTTTTCATTTTTAGTGCTTTCCCTTCAGGTTCTACGACAAAACCAAGATCACCATCGTGTTCTACGTAAAAAAATACATAGAAAACATGTGTTACATGTTTTTAAATGACGTTATATTCGAGAGAATCGAGAAGATTCTGGAGAAAATCACCTACCCCCGGCTTAGTTAGGTATAGCAAATCATCTGGTCTGATTTATCGTAGATAGGTATATTTTACAAAATATTCTCAATAGTTTAATGGCGAATCTATTTGTGCATCAAGTAGATACTGGAA
>CAKNXH010050410.1:0-10391 GCA_932178445.1 Andricus quercusramuli
TGGAGACTTGCCGCGGGTGAGAGATGCCGCAGATGTGACAGTTAGCCTTGTGAGGCTTGCTGCAGTTTTGCCATTTTATATGAATTCGAAATTTTTTTCTGAATGAGAGATGCCGCTGGGGAGACAATAAGTCCTGAGAGACTTGCCGCAGTCTTGCCATTTTCATTTGGACTTGAAAAATTTTTTTGAGGGTAGGGATGCTACTGGTAGACTTGCCACTGGCGAGAGATGCCGTAAAAATGTCAATTTCACTGTGAGAAATGCTGCTCGGGAGACAAGCCACGGGTGAGACAAGCCGCTGGGTAGAGATGCCGCAGTTGTGGCATGCCGCAGATGTGACATGCAGCAGATGTGACATGCCTCAGATGTGACATGCCGCAGATGTTACATGCCGCGGGTGAGACATGCCGCAGGTGTGACTTGCCGCAGATGTGACATGCCGCAGGTGCGACTTGCCGCAGATAGACTTGCCGCATGTGAGATGATATGGACCCCTTGAACCTCGGATATTTATGTAAATTTTGTCACTGAAATGTTATATAATAAATGGGGTAGAGTAGGGTGTATTGGTGAGCTTCGCATTAAATGTCCTATAAATTATCATGTTATTCTCTATCCACCACGTGCTGCATCACGTAGATATTGTCAATAGTACTCCTACCCGCCCTAAATCCCGCCTGCGTCTCCGGCAATATTCCTTTCCCCTCGACATCCTTCCGCAGTCTCTCTGCCACTACCATCGCGTATACCTTATACGCCGTATTCATTAGCGTAATCCCTCTATAATTTTCCTGCCTATCTCTATCCCCTTTCTTATACAGTGGCACTATTAGCCCTTCTCTCCACCCTCCTGGGAATCCCTCGCCCCTCCATACTTTCTTCACTACCTCCTTCAGCCTCTCCCTAACCTCTTGTGTACTAAACAGCCATGCTTCGTTCTCTACCCCATCCAGCCCTGCTGCTTTTGACCTTTTCAACTTCCTTATCTGCTTCTCTATCTCTTCGTCATTCAACTCCTCCATCTCTGCCTCCCCCGTTCTTCTACTTCCCCCATCCTTCTTCCTTGAATCCGAGCCCTGGAATGATTCTTTGAAAAACTCTCTCCACTCCTCACTCCCTATCTTCTCGCTAATCCCCACCCTACGCTTCCTAAACCTATTTATTATCTTTCAGACGTCCCCTTCTGTCTTAACATTTGCTAACTCCTCTTCCAGATCTTTCTCCTTTTCCTGTTCTTTCTTCTTACACACCAATCTAAACCGCTTTCTCATTTCTACGTACTCCTCCCTTCTCGCATTACCCTCTTTCCACTTCTTGTACTTCCTCTTCACCTTCCTCTTCATCTTTTTACATTCCCTATCCCACCACGGCTTCACCATTCCTTTCATCTTCTTTCTAAATACCTTCTTTTGCACACAACCTTTCACCTTCTCTTTCAGATCCTCCCATATCTCTTCCACCGACTCCCAATTATAATGTTACTTTGGTGTGATGCTATTTTTGAGGACAAGCCCACATTACAGTAGTATTTTGACCAACTAAACACGAAAATCACATTTAAAAATTTTATTATAAAATCGGTTTCGAGTTGTTTCGACGTTTTTATGTATATCTCGAGTTCTAATTGACGGATTTCCCTAAACAAGCACTCGAATTAAAGGCAACTGAATCATTTACAACATTCTATTCTAAAGTTTTTAGATCGGTGCAATAGTTCAGATGCTACCGATTTCAATAAGTTAGCTACTATTTTTTAATTCTATTCTTCCCAGGACGATATGTGAATTTTCGACCTCGATTTTTGTTAAAAAATACAACTCTTCTAACTTATTTAAATCGCTATCATCTGAACTACTGGGCCAGTATACTCAAAAACGTAAGTCTCAAAATTGGAAAGAAAATTTCGAACATTTATATCTCGAAAATGCATTCATAAAAATATTTTTGTGTGTGATTTTCGTGTTTAGTGGGCCAATGTACCTTAAAGAATCCTATTCAGATATGTTGGACAGAAAAAATGTTTAGTTTCGTAAATTAGTGACATAAGCGAATACGAGTTATTACTCAAATGCTGTTTTATTTGCAAAATATAAAGATTATAGAGTAAAAAGTATACAATAGTATATTATGCGCCGAGGTGCATAATGAGGGTCTTTACGCGACAAGCGGCAATGCTCGCAGGACGATCGAAGCCGAGGCAAAGCCGAGGCGAGATAAGTCCTGCGAGCATTGTAAGCGAGTCGCGTGAAGTCCCGAATTA
The DNA here is from genome assembly GCA_932178445.1 of Andricus quercusramuli. Lineage (NCBI taxonomy): Eukaryota > Metazoa > Arthropoda > Insecta > Hymenoptera > Cynipidae > Andricus > Andricus quercusramuli. The sequence goes on from CAKNXH010050410.1 coordinate 2,261, forward strand.
TGCTCATTGGCGCATATATTATTTTATATGTCGACGGTGCATTTACAAGTTTTGTTGTGAAAGCGTACAGTATCGTAATGTTGTACATTACGATACAGCGGAGTGTAATGTGAAGAGTGATCTTCCACTGTATCGTAATGTACAACATTACGATACTCTACGCTGTCGCATAAAAACGCGTTAATACACCGGAGTCACATAATATAATAATTCTGCTTTTAATGAAAATACCTTGAAGTGAAAAGTCTGAACTTGATAGAAATAAGTGTTAAACATTCAAAAATTTCTAATACTTGAACGCAAAATTTAATAACGATTTATATTCAATTCAATTTTTCATAAAAAGTCTTCCAGATACTAAAAGATTCGAAACACAATAACTCTAGCACAGAAACGAATAACTGATTTATAAGTTGCCGAAGAATTCGTTGACTGTGAATTGGTGTATTTATAAGTCTGAATGGAGTCGCGGTCATCGGCAATGAACAAATGAGCGCGGATTTAAATTTGGCTCTTCACTGGGATTTGTGCAAAATATTCAATGTGTTAAGTTAGCCGTGGGGTCTACTTGCTAGGGATAAGTTGCATTCGATGCGTCATAGACATAGGTGTTAGACAGTTCGAATCCCGCCACAAAATTTGTTTCGATTTTTCATAGGTTCGTGTGTATCTGTAAAAATAAATATAACTTAAGCGTGAGTCTATGTGAATAACAATATAGTAAATATGTATACCATTAAGCCATTTCCCTTTCGGGGTAGGCATGACACTACCCGATTCGGGTAGTGTTTCTAGGTGGATAGTTTCTTGTAGTGAATAACAACAAGTGTGGGCTCACCACACCCACGACGAGCCAACAACACGCATTACTATTGCCGAATGGTCACCCATCCAAGTACTAACCGCGCCCAACACTGCTTAACTTCAGTGATCAAACGAGAACTGGTTTTTTCAGCGTGGTATGGCCGTTATAATACAACCTGAAATATATATTTTTTCAACTTGGCTACACTGTTTTCTAAAAACTCGTTGGGAGTCATTGAAAGTTTCATTGACTGGCTTCCAAGCATTAGTGTATCAGTGTTTCAAGAAGTCTATTCCTCTGGTCTTCTCATTTTCATTGAAATTATTTTGTACTTTCGACAACTCTTTCTACTTTTGCTTCCTCATAGAGGAAGCTTTGTAATGGTAATATTTTCCAAAATTTTTAAATTCATTTAATTGAACCCTCCCTAATTTAAAAATGTCTAATACAATGTTCTAAGCAAATCTCCGGATGTGTGTGTGTGTGTGTGTATGTGTGTGTGTGTGTGTGTGTGTGTGTGTGTGTGTCTGTGGATCTGTGTATGTGGATGTCACGCTTTTTTGTGAACACGATAACTAGAAAACGGTTGCAGATAATTCTATGAAATTTGGTGGGCTTATTTTCCTCACTGTTAATATCTTGAAACTGACCAAAGGATTTCTAAAAATATTCATTGGATTTTTTTTAGCACTCAATAATACTTCAAAATCGGTTTTTTAGATTTATAAATAATATATGTAGATGGTGAAAAATTGACATACTTCAGACCAAAAGTAGATTAAGATGTTAAAAATCCTTTATTTTCTTCTGCCAGCGTTTCGAAAACTTGAGTCGTTTTCCTCTTCAGGACGTATATTAATTTTCAAAGTTCGTCACCTTAGTCATTATTACAAAATCCTCTTCCTCATCTTATCACTTTTGAAGCTTCATTTTTTACAAGAAATTTTGTTTAATTCTTCTGAAAAACTTCAATTTGTTTAAAAAACATTTATACTTCTTAAAAATTCTAATAATTTAGTTGACTTAGTTGATAGTCAGAGACTCTCCAACTTTTCTGCTCCATTTTCGCGAAGATTAAATTGAGGATTTTTTTTTGAGGTTTTTTAGAGTGAAACTTTTTTCATTAGCATAATTCAAAGTTGATGCAAGAATATAAAATACTCCTTGGTTCGAGGCGAATCGATTGACCTATAATATCAATTCATTTTATTGAAGAGTAGGGAAGTTATGGTAATTTATAAATTTTGAGAATCGGTTTTTCATAGTAAAACTTCTTTCATTAACATAACTCAAAGTTGATGCAAGAACAGAAACGATGTGTTGATTCGAGGGGAATCGGTTGACCTATAATATTGATACATTTTAATGGAAACTATGGTAATGCATAATATTTGAAAATACGGTTTTTTAGAGTAAAACTTTTTTGTTCAACATAATTCAAAGTTGATGCAAGAATATGAAAGATTCCTTGGTTCGAGAAAAATCGACTGACCTATAATATTAATACATTTTATTGAAGAGTAGGGAAGTTATGGTTATTTATATATTTTTAAAATCGTTCTTCACAGTCAAAGTTTTCTTATTCTCATAATTGAAAGTTGATGCGAGAAAAGAAAAGTAGTGTTAATTCAAGACGAATAGATGGACCTATAATTTTAATACATTTTATTGAAGAGTAAGGAAGCTATGGTAATGCATAATATTTGAAAACACGGGTTTTTATGGAAAAACTTTTTTCACTAACATAAATATTAAAATTGATGCAAGAATGGAAAACATTTCTTGATTCGAGGCGAATCGATTGATCTATAATAATAATACACTTTATTGACGATTAGGGAAGTTATGCTCATTTATAATATCTGAATCATCAGTTTTGAACAGAAAAACTTTTTTCATCGCCATAATTCAAAGTTAACGCATGAATAGAAAAGACTTTTGATAATAAATTCTCAAATAGAATAATTCTGACAATTTTTGTAAAGAAATCATAAAGCTGAGAAAGGGGTAGGGTGCCACAGAACTTTCCCTTTTCCAGCTCGAAAAATTATCACTTCAAATACAAGATTTGCTTTGTCTGATTTGTCTTTGTATTTAAAACATTTTTTGTATTATTTTGTAATTTTGTATTTTTTCTAAATTTCTATTTTTAAATTGAGCAAAATGAAAACATTTTTTTTTTTTGTAGAGGAGGTGGCAACGGCGATACCACGCTGAAAACACCAGTTCCCGTTAGATCACTGAAGTTAAGCAGTGTTGGGCGCGGTTAGTACTTGGATGGGTGACCGTTCGGGGAATACTGCGTGTTGTTGACCCGTCGTGGGTGTGGTGGACCCACACTGGTAGTATTTATCCACCTAGAAACACTACCCGAATCGGGTAGTGAGGCAATGAACTTTCGAGTTCGAAATGCTAATCATTTTTTTTTTTTTTTGTAGAGGAGGTGAGAATGCATTTACGCACTGAGTGTGGGACTCGACCTAAAAACGGTAATACCCACTAAACTCATCTCCTCTTCCCCCCAACCTATGTCCTCGGAGCCGCTTTCGCATTACTTCAAGGACATGGGGGTAAGGCCACTAAGTCGTGCTTCGACTTCCACTTTTGAGCGCCAGCTTGGCATTCTTCCGATCATCATCCAACCTGGATGCACGCATCGTCCTCAGTAGTGTGATGCTACCACACGACGGGCTCGTCGGCCTTTGGCATCCTGGTTGGGTATTGTTCGTCTAGGTAGCGCGTCCTTGAGGCTTCCTCGACAAGGTTGCCTCTCGGAACGCCCTACACCTCATTGTCCCGGGACGATGGTCTGTCCGGGAATTATCTTCCTTTATGGCGCAGAGGCAGCACTGCGGCGAACTTTCGCATGCCGCAGCCCTATGGCCCTCTTTGCCACATCTCCAACATGACCTCGAGCGGTCTGGGCCATCGCAACCCGCTGCCATATGGCCGAAGCCCAGGCAGCGGTAGCACCGAACCCTTTCCGCCTTTTTATGTACATGGCAGGACACCCACCCCACCTTCAGATGTCCTGTGCGTACCAACCTCGCGGCCAGTTTCTCGACCAGCTCCACGAAAGTCTTCAGGTTGCCCCTGAAGGGTTTTCTCGTGAGGCTGACCTTCACTTCTCCAGCACCCCGACTTCCGAAGTGGCTTCTAACGGCCGCTTCGACTTCACCGGCCTCCGTTGTTGGATCGACGTCCAGGACCTCGATCTCGGTACGAGGTACGACCTCGCGCACAGTACCCCCCAACCCAACAGCCTCCCTCACTGCAGCCGAAAATTCGGCTCTGCCCTCTGCTGCGGGTCCAAGCTCCACAAGGACCTCTCCATTTCTGGTATGCCTGACACCCTTGATTTTTACCAAGGGTGTCCGGTTTCACCTTCTGTTTGAGGTCCTTGAGGACCTCGGCGTAGCTTAGACCCTCGGCCGGTTGGATTAGAACCGCCTCGGGTCGAGCTCTTTTCCACACCTTTTTCCTCGCCTGCTCCCTGGTGTTAATGTCAGGCCTGTCCTCTCCGTCTGTCTTCTTCGGGGTCAAGGACGCTGCTGTTGCAGCGTGCCTCCTCGGCTTCTTTTTCTTCGGTTTAGAAGATCCTGCCTCGATGGGGCTCAGGGTGGACTTCCGTTTGCGCTTCCGAGCGGGAGTTTCCATTGCTTCTTCTGTCTGGGTCTCCGTTTGACTGGTTTATTTCACCGCTTTATTCCTCTTTTTAGCAAACGCCTTTTCCTTTTGTTTTGCAGCAGCTTCCGCTCCAAAATCCTCTATCGCCTGACTGTAGGATTCTTCGGCTTAGCGCAATTTGCGTGCCAGCTCGTTTATTAGGTCAATTGCATCCTCCAGTCCGTTCTTAATAGGATTAAAGATATTTCACCTGGTATCGCTAAATTCCTGCATCTCGCACAGTACACCAGATAGCTCGGCAAAAATTTTCTTACCCTCCTTCATCCTTTTCACCGCGTCCACATAAGCCCCCTGAGTGATGTCGAGTTCCCACACTTCATCAGACTCTCCCTCAGACTCCTCAGATCTACTTCGATTCAAATTTTGTACATCATCCATTTAAATTCCCACGAGTAGCTAGGGAAATAAGGGTCCACCCCCGCAGAGCCCCGCATGCGGGGGTAAGATCTGTATACTCTAGAAGGCGACCTGGTATCCTAGAGACACCGTTTGAGACACCCATCCCTGGTGCCATGCAGCCTTCGGCATGGTGGATTAACGCCTTGGCTTGGAGGTTTTTCCTTCGGGAGCATCCCTGGACCCTTGCCTGCGACTGCTTATTGAGTAGTGTAACCGTATTCATCAGAAACCCTCGGTAAAGGGCCGTAACGGGAAGCGGTCGTGGTTTTTTCTCGGTGTGTCCTTCACCCAGTCTGTTTGGTCCGCGGGGCCTATTTTATTTCAGCCCTACCCTCTGTTTGCAGCCAGCATTCCCCTTTCCACCACCCGGGGAGGCGCCACGTATTGGTTACAGACTCCCACTGTGGAAAATGAAGACACTGGTTTGTCTATTATTGAAAAAAAAAAATAAATAAAAACTAAAGCTTCCTCTATGAGGAAGGAAATACATTTGCTAACGGCAAGCAAAGTGCTCGTGAAATGAGCGCCATATAATTATAAATACAAACAAAGTGGAAACACTCGAAATCGAATTCACAGCTAGTTTAAACATGGATCAATCAAAGTTTCTAAGACGATTCTTCCAATTTATGACGTACGTTCAGCCCTATCCTAGAGTGGTTGACTCATGTCAGTTGGGTAAAGTTGGGACATATGGACACTTTGATAAAGTTTCATTTCTAGTTGGGTAAAATGAAATTCGGTAATACTTCATTCACAAACATGAAAGTGTGACAAACTTACACGAATATCTTCTGGACTGTACTTTAATTAATACTGTACATGGTAGTTCACATTTTAATGCACATAATTGGAAAATATATGAAACTTTAGATGAAGATTACTGATCAGTTGGGTAAAACGCGGTCGAGGGCTTAGTAGAAAATATAAGTGGGTTTACAGAAAAGGCGTGAAGGAATCACTGACGCTCGAGAAACTTTAACTGGCAGTTTGGTAAGCCGTAACCTTCTGTGACTCAAACAAAAAAACTTATACACAGTCAACAGCATACACTTACATACACATTAGTCAGTTACAGCCAATCAGAATACAATTTCATTACAAATACACTGACGACTCATAAACCTTATCATACATATAACAAACATATAAATAACTCTACTATAATACTACACATATATGAGACGCTTTCGACGTAACTGCGCTGACGCACGCTTCACATTGAGAGGAGAAATTTGGAACTTCCTTACATACTAACTAGAGGAATTGATTTAGCGCTTGTGAGAAACGACCAGTGCCCTGACTAAAGTTTTCATAAAAAGATTTATATTATAAGATCTATATTTAATCTAATATAATCTGATATAATCTGAGTAAGGTATTGAAATTATATCAAAGCAAAATTTAATAAAGTTTCCAAATTTTGGACGACTTCCTTTAGAAATAATAAATAAAAAAGTATGCAAAATGTCTTGTTACGCACCTATTCGAAGCTACAAATTTAAAATGAAAAACTGTCTAATAATATTTACACCATTGTTTAAATATTTGAGATTTACATATGTTACTTATATTAACTTGGGAAAGATAAAAATTAAAAGTATATTTAAATATTTTTGAGTTAAGGATTTTCAAATTTAATTTAAAGTCTGTCCCACAGGTTTTTTGTGTAAAATTTATACCTCGATATCTTATTTTTACATTTTCAAACCCTCTAGGGTTATCCTGATTTTTTTTTAAATATTTGAGGCGGTTTGAAAATTTTGTTGTTTTTGAAAATTTCATTGTCTAACATTGTAAACTTTACGGCAGTCACTCATTAAATATGTCAATATAAAAAATAAAAGAACTTAACACAAGATGTGATTTACTTAACTTTTTCTCTCTTTGACCACTTTTAAAATTGATGCTTTCCAGTTCTTCATTTCTGTTCTTTCACTTTTCATTACTTGAAGTTTTTTTTTGTATCTTTTTGAAAATTAGATCTACAAATGAAGGGTGTGGCGGCAAAAGCATGTAAGTCCGTCGGGATAAATTTTTCAGGAGAGAGAAAAAAACCATCTCCAAAATCGAATGATGAAAAAATTAGAAATTCCATTTGAGATTTGATGCTGCTCTAGAGATATCAATAAACAAATTTTTAAAAAAGTTAATATTTTTCGAGAGACAGCTCGTCAAAAATAAAATGCTGTCGAAACCGTGCTACTCTATGGTTTATTTTTTATTTTTTTTATTTTCTAAAATCCCAGTCAACATAAAACATATGCCTGGAAGATTATAAACGCTTGACGAGACAAATAGAAGGCTGAAAAGTGAAAAATTAAATAGAAAAAATCGTTACTTTAAGAAAATGGATTTTACATTATCACAGCGTTACTTTTATACAAAATATTTAGTTAATTTTTCTTTTGCAAGCATTTAATACAATAAGAGGATCTAATCATATACAAAAATTTAAATTTTCGTATGATTGGTCACAGATTATCGAGATAAAACCCCACTATCGGTTCGAATTTGGATATATCCTATCACCACCATGTCAGATAGAATTTTAGATACTTTTTAAGCCAATAAAACGTATTTTCAAAAAAATTGCACTCTACATGGTTATGACATGTAGTTATTTGCATAACTATTCCTGTTTTTGCATCATTCTCATTCCATTTTAATTTACGAAAGCTCATTCCATTCCTTCAAAGTTTCATTACAATTATATTCGTCTTGTTTCTATGGAAATTATTTTATTTAAAAATAATACATACTGTTATTTGCATTTAGTCATATTTCAAATAAAACAATTGACTATATGATATTTAATGAAAACGTGAGGAAAATAATTGTAAAGGACCTTTCAAGGAGTAGAATGAGCTTCTGTACATTTTAATTGAATGAAAATCATATGACTTTTACCTAAAGCGAATTGTGCTTTTCTAATATATATATTACTTTTAAGCAATTAATAGCATAGTTATTCTTCTCGAATAAAATTTAATTTTGTCATACGGTCATATAAAATGTAATGGATTCAGATGTTTAAGAATCAAAATTTATTTGTCATGTTTAACCGACGTACGTTTCGACCTAATTGCAGGTCTTCTTCAAGGTAATTATCACCTGTAGTGATGTTGATAGATCCTTAAAACATTTCAATTGTAATGTATGTATTATAATTATTTTTGGAGTAAAATTTTTCTTAGTTTATGTACATTTCTGTTTCAAATCTAAAAAACTTAGTCTTCA
>CAKNXH010050410.1:10791-28161 GCA_932178445.1 Andricus quercusramuli
AAAATTCACAGTGAGGAAATACTCCAATGCACTGAATATACATAGATTTAAGCAATTAACTTAAAAATTTCAAATTTTCTGATAAATTTCTGAAAATATTACACATGTTTTATATTAGTAGGGGAGAGTGGGGAGTTGTGGGCCACGCTTTGTTTTCAAGACATAACTTCTCTGAACTTCGACAAATTGTCAATGTATGAACTGGTATTTGTAGTAAACTTCTTAGTGTATCAACTGGAGACCACAATTAATAAAATTCGTTAATGCGCGAGAAATATTTAGGATGACGTAAATCTTATCAAAATCGATATTTGTGATTTTGGTGGGGAGTTGTGGGCCATAACAAGAGAAAAGAAGGTTCTCTTCAAAAATTGAAATACGCATTAAGAACGTTTGGCCCACGACTCCCCACTAACGGTGGACCACAACTCCCCACAGCCGACATTTATGAAATGACCGAATTGCCATACACACAATGAATGTTTTACCGAAATTGTTTGATTGAATTTAAAGCCTATTGCTCAAGGAATATTTTGCACTAACTTACCTTTGAAATATGCTGCACAACGGGACTTCGAATATCAACAACTTGAGTTGTACACAAACTTTTATTTTGATTTCTTCAATCAACAATGTCAAAATACTAACTGCGCCTGTTGAGACTATGGGTCGAGTTCACAAAAGTGAGCTCATACAAAGAGGGTCTTTTGGCAGTGGTTAAAGCAATGATACCATCCACGAATTGGCGTAGATTGAGGTGGCCCACGACTCCCCACGGCCCACAAATCCCCACTCTCCCCTACTGTTAATAATTTATTTGATGTTGTTATTCTTGTTTGAGTGACCTTCAAGGTTTCATTGTTAATCAAGTGGTTTTCGCCCAGTGATCTTTCTCCTTGAGGGTCTCTCTCTGTTCTTTGAGTTTCAGGCGCTTTCCCTTTGGTGGGAGTGGGGAGTCGGGTGGCAGTGTGAAGCTCCCTTGTTGAGACTTGGTACCCCCTTTTTTTCTGGCTTCTCAGCATTCCTCAAGGTGTAGGCAAGTGTGGCTAGTGATCCAGTGTCGCAACAGTTAGAAGTATAGTGAGTCTAGTCTAGTGAGTGACGAGTCGGACGACGTATCACCTCCAGTCGCGTCGGGATCGATCGTTCGGTGAACGATCGTGGTCGTAGCTTCCGGAGGTTACATCTGTGCCAATTTTCTACAAAAACCCAAAACCTTTTTTGGGTTCAAAATGAGTATCTGCTGGGATAGCTGAATTGGGTGATGCACCTTTGATGGATAGGCGAGGTGTTAGTTCATATCCGGCTTCCAGTGAAATTTGGATGAACGTTTTTAAGTACTCTTAGTTTTGGATTAAATTCGACAACAGGTATTTAAAGGTTTTTTTCATAATCATGGTGATACATATTCTGGTGTCTTGTTAGTCGACTTCGACATGACTCAATGTGATCCCTTCGCTTCCCCACGCCAGTCCGTCATTAAATAACTAACAAGTACTTTTCGCTGGATAAAAAAATATTATAAAATCAGAACATTCCGGAGAAGACTTGAAATTTATTTAAAATTTTAGGTTGTGTATTTTTTTTTTAAATTGAAAATTAGCATTTTTAAACAAAGAGCATCAAGGTTTCCGATTTTTAACAATTTGAAGTTGGGTAAGCGTTTTATACCAAAAATTGGTATTATAAAACAAAAATCACTATATCTGAATAGGATAGCGAATTTTCGAACAGCTCAATACTTGTATACGATCCTGCAAGATTAGGGAGGTGGTGGGAGATTCCGGGCGACTGCGACTCGAATGTCGGTTTACCCAACTGTCGAATAAAGTCTAACGTAGCAAGAATTATAATCTCTTCCACAGCTATCCGCTATTATTAATTATATAACAGGTCATAATCCAAGATTGTTGATTTAGGTTGACAACCCAGTCTCGACACCACTGTTGACAGTCTCGACAGTCTCGAGGGGAGTTTAGAGTTGATTTATTTAATAATAAAATTTATGTGAAATTTGCCATTCTATAACCGACTTTAAGGGAATCATAACCATTGCATAATTTGAAGTTTGCTTGACTTTTCATTTGCAGACTTTACTTAACTAATATGACATTTTAACTCATTTTTCCTCAATGTATGATGGAATAGTTTTCAATAATTACATCAAGTGCATTAATGTTTACTTTCGAAATTCTTTACTGTATATTTGGAAACTTTAATCTGCGCTGTTAAAGTTTACCGAACTGCCATGTATTATTTAACCATTTGCACGTCACAAATTATTACAATAATGTCAAACATTCTGCTTTTGGTCAATATATCCCAAATGTACTCAAAACTTTGGTAAAGTTTTCTAACCAAATTTTCTCCGTGTGAAAGGATATATCCAAATTCGAACCGATAGTGGGGTTTTATCTCGATGATCTGTGATCAATCATACGAAAATTTAAATCTTTTCATATAATTACATCCTCTTATTGTATTAAATACTTACAAAAGAAAAATAAACTGAATATTTTGTATACAAGTAACGCTGTGATAATGTAAAATCCATTTTTTGAAAGAAACGATTTTTTCTATTTAATTTTTCACTTTTCAGCATTCTATTTCTTTCGTCAAGCGTTTGTATAATCTTCCAGGCATATGTTTTATGTTGACTGGGATTTTAGAAAATAAAAAAATAAAAAATCCATAGACTAGCACGGTTTCGACAGCACTCTATCTTTGACGAGGTGTCTCTCGAAAAATGTTTACTTTTTTAAGAATTTGTTTGTTGATATCTCTAGAGCAGCATCAAATCTCAAATGGAATTTCTAATTTTTTTGTTATCATTCGATTTTGGAGATGGTTTTTTTCTCTCTCCTGAAAAATGTATCCCGACGGACTTACATGCCTTTGCCGCCGCACCCTTCATTTGTAGATCTAATTTTCAAAAAGATACAAAAAATGTCAAGTAATGAAAAGTCAAATAACAGAAATGAAGAATAACTGAAGAGCATCAATTTTAAAAGTGGTCAAAGAGAGAAAAAGTTAAGTAAATCACATCTTGTGTCAAGTTGTTTTATTTTTTATATTGACATATTTTATGAGTGATTGCCGTAAACTTGACAATTTTAGACAATAGAATTTTCAAACCACCTAAAATATTTTTTAAAAAATCAGGATAACCCTAGAGAGTATACAAAAGTTAAAATAAAATATCATGGAACGTATTTGTGATGGATATGAATTTTACACAAAAAGCCTGTGGGAGAGACTTTAAGTTGATTTCAAAGTTAATATAAGTGACATCTGTAAATTTCAAATATTTATAAATGCTGTAAATATTATTTGACAATTTTTCATTTCAAATTTGTGGCTTCTAAAGCAAGTCGTCCAAAATTTGGAAACTTTATTAAATATTGCTTTGATATAATTTCAATACCTTACTCAGATAATATTAGAATCAAGTTATTATTCAAAGAAAATGTGGGAAATGACTCAGACTTAAAGTGGCAATTACGAAATACATATTCCAAAAAATACAGATCTTATAAATCTTTTTATGAAAACTTTAGTCACGGCACTGGTCGTTTCTCACAAGCGCTGAATCAATTCCTCTAGTTAGTATATAAGAAAGTTCCAAATTTCTCCTTTCAATGTGAAGCGTGCGTCAGCGTAGTTACGTCGAAAGCGTCTCATATGTGTAGTATTATAGTAGAGTTATTTATATGTTTGTTATATGTGTTTGATAAGGTTTACGAGTCGTCAGTGTATTTGTAATGAAATTGTATTCTGATTGGCTGTAACTGACTAATGTGTATGTAAGTGTATGCTGTTGACTGTGTATACGTTTTTTTGTTTGATTCACAGAAGGTTACGGTTTACCAAACTGCTAGTTAAAGTTACTCGAGCGTCTGTGATTCCTTCATGCCTTTTCTGTAAACCCACTTATATTTTCTACCAAGCCCTCGACCGCGTTTTACCCAATTGTTCAGTAATCTTTATCTAAAGTTTCATATATTTTACAATTATGTGCATTAAAATCTGAACTACCATGTACAGTATTAATTAGAGTACAGTTCAGAAGATATTCGTGTAAGTTTGTCACACTTTCATGTTTGTGACTGGAGTATTATCGAATTTCGTTTTACCAAACTAGAAATTAAACTTTATCAAAGTGTCCACATGTGCTAACTTTACTTAACTGAGTTTGGTAAAGTTTCTGAAACTATTTTTCTCCGTGTATTGTTTAACTTCATGGTATTTATTTTTTAGGTAATAATAATTTTATTCATGTGCAATAATTATGTTCTTAGGATGGAAAATCTAAAAATGTTATCCATTTTTTTCCTATCTCCAACAGTTCACTAGATACTTCTAGAAAATGGCAGTTTTAATCTTTTTATGAAAAATTTTATATGCTTGCAGTTGTTGAGACAGACAGGTTCCGAATTTCTTACTTAAAAATTAGTTATTACACAATTACAAGTTTTATAGGTTGTAAAATTTTAATCCTTAGCAGATGTTAACTGCTTAGTCCTAAGCTAGCTACCTGTTTCCTGGAAATGGAAGGCCCTACCAGTGGGGTCCATGTTTTTTTAGAGGGGGGAGTATAATGGATAACAAAATTTACAAACGAAAACTCTTGTGATTTGGACCCTGGCAAATGTTAAGGCCACAAATTGGTGATATAATTTTTTTTTAAGATCAGTTGGGCATATTTATCAAGACTTATACTTCTTGTCTTAAGACAAGTCTACCTGGTCTTGTCTTGGCACAGCTTCATGTGTAAAAATATTTTGTCTTGGTATTTGTCTTCAAGACGACCCATTTTGTCTCCAAGACATGGATGTCTGGTTCCGTCTCATAAGCGAGAATTGCTGGACAAAAGATTTTTGTCTTACATTCATGATAATAGCTCTCAATGGGTTGCATTCAGCAAGACGAACAAAGTTGTCTTAAGACATGAAGCGTTCTGTTATGTCTTGGCTGAAGGGTACGACTTTCTTTCATGGGAATGATATTACCTACCTGCTGAAATTCTTTGACAAAAACATGGACTTTATTTTCTGATATCAATCAATAGATGTCTCTTGAACTGATTCAGATGAATTTAATGTTCAGAAAAGTCTACAGCCCTCAATATACACCGGACTTACATTTTACTAAATTTAGGATGATTAAATTTCAAACAGATCTACCTAACGCATGACACAGAAAATAGTTTCCCCCCGTCTCATAAGCTAGACTTTCCAAACGTCTTCAACAAGTCTAGAGCATGTCTCAATTGCCCGTCACCAAGACAAAATCCAAGACGAAATATATTTACACGGGTTACAACCATAAATGCAAGAGAAGTCTGTATATCTGCAATGTTTATCTGGTGAGACAAAACCATTCATCATGGTTTTGAAGAGATATTGAAGACATTCTAAACAAAATCAAGACCAAATATTTTTACCCAGGGTTACATGTCAAAAAGTATTTTTTATGGCAATTTAGGAACAGTGTTAGAGAGTAAAATAGTTCTGCAACAGTGCCGTAATGAATATGTAACAGTGTTATAATGTGAATTTTGCTGTAATCGATACGCAACAATTCCATAACGGTGTTACAACGTTTTTGCATGGATTGTAACAATTCCTTAACAGGTTTGCAAGGATATTTGACAAAAAACAAATGTTCGTATTATTGTAGCATTTAGTTTATATTTTAAATAACACAATTTCACGCACCGTACCCTACACATATAATCGCACGCTTAAACCCATTGAAAAATCCCACTCGCTCGAGATTCAAACCCTACCCAAACTATCAAACCCGTATGTACCTAGCCGATGCCTTAGCTAATTGCGCTAAAAAACCGCTGAAACTCTCGTGATAAAAACTCGGCGATGCTTTTTTCTGGAAAAGTCAGGGTCATCTCAAGAATACATTCATTATTTTTTTTATTTTAGAGATATTATGAGAAGATGGGTTTAAATCATGGTGAGGTGTAAATTTAAGAATGACAGTTCATAAAATAGAATATTTTCTTCTCATTTGGCACGACTTTGAGGGATATTTGGACGTATTGTCGGCGTATTCTTATCCGCAGTTCAAGTAACTTACTGCGCCCGACCGTCTGCACAACTCTAGTCTAAGATCTTCTGCCACTTCTGTAAAACGTGTGGCATTCTAGTGACGTAACAGTTATATTACTTTCTGATATGCTAGTTACATTACAGAATTGCAGAACTGTTACGTATCATTACAGTAACAGCGTTACAGAACAGTGTGCCCTCTATTTTCTATTTCTGTAACACGTGTGGCATTCTAGTGACGTACCAGTTATATCACCCTGTGATATACTAATGACATTACATACTTCCAGAACTGTTACGTATCCTTACAATAACAGCGTTACGGAACAGTGCCCGTGTGGAAAAATTTCGTGGCGCTGTACTGTTTCTGTCTAGTCCGCCTTGAGTGGACACAGGCGCGCCACCGGCTGACTGTCCAGTGGCTAGGCTGAGATGTAACGCTCGGATCGACTAGTTTCTAGGCAGATAGTCTATTTTGATAAAAAATAATTAATAATTAAATAATATAATTTTGTTTCATCACGTAAAAGTCTAGTATACAGATTTTACAGTTGATTGCAAATATAAAAAAAGTGTTTGTACACCAAAAAAAGAAAAAATGAATTTCCGCAAATCTTGTACATACGCCGGGTGTCGCACTTTTGATGTTAATTCATGTTATGTTGTTTCAACTTTGTCCTGTCGCCTTAACACACTAAGCCATCAAAAAGTTAAAATTTTTTAAATTTTTGTCTTATATGAATTTCAATTCATTATATCGTAATATTTATTTCAATACAACATGAACAATTGTGAAACATTAAAAGTGCTTGATGTGTGAATAAATCATTGAAAATAATAAAGCTTGTATGATTATCCTTGCGATTAGGCTACGGAATAATTATTCTTTATTCTCTCCAATAATTAATACGTTAGGCCTAATTATCATTTACGCAATTAATAAATAATTAAAATGAATTAAATAAATCATTATGATTAAAATTTGATTTTCGAGAATATTATAAATATGATACATAGCATTATACATGTTATAATTATTATATGTTTAATATAAATTTATTATAACTTGACTGTTATAATTTAGTTGAAAGAAATTGTTTTTAAACATTCTTAAAAAAAAATCGTTGTTTCTTAGGGCATTTTTAATAGATTTCAATAATTTGAAGTGGGTCCAAAGGGATCGAAAAGGAATTTAGAGATTTTTAAGGATTTGGAATATTTCTAGGCATTTTAAATAAATTCCCATAATTTTAAGTGTTTCTAAAAGGATTTTGGAAATTTTAGGGTATTTTCAAAAAATTTCAAGAATTATTTAAGCGATTCATCAAATTTCCAGGGATTTCAAAAGATTTTAAATAATTTTAAATATCTGGGAGTTTAAAAAAAATATATATATTTGACTATTATGAAGTGATTCCAAAGGATTAATGATTGAGAGGGGGGGGGGGATATATTAAAGATTCTTTAAAGACCTGTTTTGAGAACTTCCATGAACTCGATGTTTTTCCAACGGTTAAAATGCGACCAAATCTCAACATTTCACTATGGGCCAGGCAACCGAAATTTTGGCCAAAATTCAAAAAGTCTACGGATTCGGCCAAAAATAGATACTCAGGGGTTTTTGCGGTCGCAGATTACGAATACGCAGTCAAAAATTCAAAATTCAAAATGGCGGACTCAATATGGCGGCGAAGATTTTGAAAAATATATAGAATCGACTAAACATAGTTACTGGAGGTTCTTGGGGTCGCTGATTACAAATATGCAGTCAAAAATTCAAAATTCAAAATGGCGGATTTAATGTGGCGGCGAAGATTTTCAAAAATATGTGAAATCAACTAAAAATAGTTACTCGGTGTTTTTTGGGGTCGCTGATTACGAATATGTAGTCAAAAATTCAAAATTCAAAATGGCAGACTCAGTATGGAGGCGAAGATTTTGAAAAACATATGGAGTCGACTAAAAATATGTACTCGGGGTTTTTTGGGGTCGCTGATTATGAATATGTAGGCAACAATTCAAAATTGAAATTGGCGGACTCAATATGGGTTCAGAGATGTCAAAGTGTCGGTGGATTTAGCTAAAAGTGATTAATCGGGTGTTTTTGGGGTCGCTGATTATGAATATGTAGTCACAAAAATCAAAATTCAAACTCTTACAAAATGTGGTGCTATATTATTGTAAGTCCCAATGTCTCTCATAAAATGGGGTGCTGGATTATTGTGAGTCGCTTGCCTCTCACAAAATGGGGTGCTGTATTATTTTTAGTCCCTTTGCCTCTCACAAAATGGGGTGCTGGATTATTCATTATTATTAATAATATTTAATTCAAATACTTTACAATAATTAAGATGATTGTTTATTTGTAGAAATATTAAAATTGTTCAGATTTTCTCTATATTGGGTGGAAGAGTGAATTGAACTTATGCTTGAAGCCAATTTTTTCTTTTGAAAGTGAAAACGAGCAAAATGGGGCACATCTAGCTTAAAGTATACATCACAGTGAATAATATGGTACCTCATTTTTCTCATTTGGGTGTGAAGTTTCGGAGTGGAGAGAATCGAAAGCGCACACTTGTGAAAAGTATCAATTGACGACTAGATGCATTATGCATACTATATACTTCTGTATGATGTTTTACAGATATTGCAGTCATTTCGTAACCTTTCAAGACATATGAAACCAAAAATGTATTTAAATAAATTTATATTAGGAAACAATTTGATATTAGCAATGCATATATACTTTGTTGTTGTTGTTTTTGGCCAAAATTTCGGTCGCCTGGCCCATAGTGCATTTGTCTCGGCCATTGTCCTTTTAAAGAAAACAGAATTAGTTTCGAAGCTCTTTTTGAACGAAGAAAACGTGTCTAAAAACTGCCAAAAAAATTACAAAATATTAAATTATTCTAAAGTTTGATCATTTTTTCTTTAAATTGTGTATAAATTGTCTTTCAATGCAATTATGCCCCGTGGCCGCACTGGAATCTACTCAAACGATCGGTTTTTCTTTTATTTTATACCAAATTATACTAAATCTACTGAAGCAAAATTTTTAATAGATTTGAATAATTTGAAGTGATTACAAACGATTTCGTGAATATTTCATACAAAATTTTTAACCGCGTATAGTTTAAAAAAAAAAAGTCTTATTGGC
The DNA here is from genome assembly GCA_932178445.1 of Andricus quercusramuli. Taxonomy (NCBI): domain Eukaryota; kingdom Metazoa; phylum Arthropoda; class Insecta; order Hymenoptera; family Cynipidae; genus Andricus; species Andricus quercusramuli. The sequence continues at coordinate 20,014 of CAKNXH010050410.1, forward strand.
TCTTGTTTTAGAGGTAGGCCGGCAATCGACAGATGGGAACATATGATGTCCTATCTAATACAACGCTGCTGAAGGCTGGTGACCTTCTCAGCATAAATCACCAACCTATTGAGACTCTCGGTTTCCTTTCTCATGTCCTCACAGCCGGGACTGGTGGGACTGACGTTACAGCTTGACTCCTCCATATGACAAATCACTGCTTAATTCGGACATGATTTCGACTCGCAAAACAAATCTCGCGCATACAGGTAATAGTTGGGAGTACAATATAAACATGAATAATACGAACAATAAAGTAGCCTCGGAATGGACTGAAACTTGGATTGACGAAAAGCATGCACACGGTAAACGTAAAGGTCGAGTTTTGGGCAATGAATGGAGACTGGGTGTTTGGAATGCTAAAGGAGTGAGTGATCTTAAGATAAGAGAACTACGAGAAACTATGCACGTAAGGAAACTAAACATTCTTTGTGTACCTGAGACGAAGAAAAAGGGTCGCGAATTAATAAACATAGAAAATGGGGTGTTGGAAGGCGGTTGTGAAATATGGTCAGGAGTAGATGGCGAATCACATCGTAGTCAAGGGGTCGGTTTAATTATGAATGAAAAAGCAAGACAACATCTCATAGATCATAATTTTGTATCACCCAGATTGCTATAGGCTAGAATGAAGGTAGGAATCAGAAGATTATTTATCATAGCGTGCTACGCACCAGTTGATAGCGATTCGAGGGAAGTTGAGGACACCTTCTGGGACACTTTAAATGATACAATAAGTACTTGCGACCAAGGTGAAAGAATAATTTTGTTAGGAGATATGAACGGATGGGTCTTCGTCCAACGTCAGGGTACAGATACAGGAGGGGAGCTGGGTAATTTTGGGGATCCAACAAGAAAAAATTATAACGGGGAAAAATTAGTTAGCTTATGCTTAGAGAAGGACCTATTCATTACAAATACCTGGTTTCGACATAAAATGATCCATACTTACACCTGGTGTAAAGGAAATAACCGCAGTATAATTGACTTCGTTATTGCAGATGAAAGGCTAAGAGAACTAGTTACAGATACAAGAGTCATGAGGGAGGCCGAATGCAATACTGATCATTACGTTTTAGTCTCCAAGATGAACTTAGGGCGGGGATGGAGAAGAAAGAGAACCAAACAAACGAAACAAATGCGAATCAAGGTCGAAAATTTACAGAAACCTGAAGTGCAAATAGATTTTCAGAATAAAATAAACGAACGCATAGATAAGCCAATTTAGGAGCCATTGTTAAAACTGCGATTGAAGTGTGTGGTATGGCGAGGGTAGGAAGAAAGTCTGGCGATGCGTGGTGGAACGATGAAATTGCGGCTGCCCAAAAAGAAAAGAAAGAAGCGCACAATAAAACGCTGAACATGACAGGTTTTAGCGATGAGGAGAGAAATAGACTCAAAAATTATTACAGACACAAAAAGAGGAAAATTAAACGACTAGACAAAGAGAGTAAAGAGAAAACCAGAACAGAAGAAGAGAACAAAATAAAAAACTGTTTTGAATGAATTATGAAACTATTATTTAAAGAGATGAAGGGAAGTAAAAGTACAGAGTTTGTTAGCATGAGAAACAGCAAAGGTGAAATGCTATATGATACAGACGGGATAGTAGACGCTTTAAAAGATTCTTTTAAAGAACTATTAGGAGGTGAAGATATAGGGCAACAAAACTACGCCATAGAACATAATGCATTAGAAAACCCAATTGAAAAAGTATGTGTCACTGAGGGCAGAGATATAATTAAGAACTTGAAAAACGGTAAGGCTGCGGGTATAGACAATATTAGCGCTGAAATGCTTAAATACGGTGGCGAGTACGTACCTCACAGGTTGTGCGAATCAATAAATTTATGTATCGAAACGGGAGAAGTCCCAGACGATTGGAGAAAAGCGATTATCGTACCAATATACGAAAGAAAAGGAGATAAAAGCAACTGTAGTAATTACAGAGGTATCAGCCTACTAAGTACCGTAAGTAAAATATACTCAAAAATACTTATCCGTAGGGTAATGGAAATTACAGAAGAGCAGATATGGGAAGTCCAAAGTGGATTTATGCCTGGTAGGTCATGTACAGATCAGATATTTAGCCTAAGACAGATCACAGAAAAAAGCTTGAGAGTAGGAAAGAAAGTTTTCTGTGCATTTATTGACCTAGAAAAAGCATTCGACACGGTAAATAGAAGTAAACTTTGGGAAGTCCTTAGAGAGTATGGAGTAAATGGAGGGCTTCTGCAAGCAATAAAAACAATATATACAGGTAGTAAAACGAGAGTAAGGGTAAATGGCAAACTGAGTGACTGGTTCGATATTATGCAAGGCGTGAAGCAAGGATGCGTTATGTCCTCGTGGCTATTTAGCATATTCATGGATAAGTGTCTAAGAACTGCCCTCTTCGACGAAGAAGGTGTAGATCTCGAAACCGTCAAGGTACGTGGATTAGCTTTCGCAGATGACAAAATTGTTATAGCAGAATCAGTCGAGGACTTGCAAAGAATGTTGAATAAACTTAATACAAGCATGAAGAACATGAGCCTCAAAATTAACGTGAATAAAGCGAAAATCATGGTGTTTGAGGGTAAACGTGAGAAAACAATATGCAACATTGTCCTAAATGATGAGAGATCAGAACAAGTTGACAAGTACGTATATCTAGGTAGTCTATTCACTAACGACGGAAAAATAGATGGGCAGTTAGAAAGGCGCATAAATAAGGGTAAGCAGGTTATCGGTAGAGCAGGGTCCATCCTCACAAATAAAAACGTATCAAAAAAAGCTAAAATGGCCATACATAATTCTATATTCGTACCGACTGTACTATACGGTAGCGAGACATGGACCTGTCAAGAAAAGGACAGGACTAAAATCAACGCACTAGTTGACATATGGGAAAGAAATCAGCTAAGGTGGTTCGGACATCTTGAAAGAATGAAAGATGAACGACTGACAAAGCAAGTGTATAAAGGTAAAGTAAATGGCAGAATGCCCAGAGGTAGACCGCCGAAAGAATGGTTAGAATCTGTGAATGAGACACTAATCCGAAGAGACATAAGAAGCCATAGAAACACAAGAGCTTGCATGAAAAAATGCATGGACGTGAAGGAAGGTAGAGAAGTATGCCAGGACAGAAAAGTGTGGCGACAAATAGTTTATAAAAAGAATGTGAGTGGAGTGAATGATGCCTGAAACAAAGACCTTGGATTCTAATGGGCCCAAGTGGGGAACCATGCATAACAACCTTGTGAGGCTCCTCACTTGGGGTGATCGCTAGAGAGATTGATCAGCAATCTGGGTCGGAGCAGTGTTGCGGAATGAACGTGTCATTTAAATAAATAACACGAGAATTCCAGATCAATCTAAAACATCTATACTTAACACCTATATAGCTATATACCTTATATCCATATACTGACCTACTTTATACCTATATTCCTATTCACTAGTTTTTCCAACCGAGCAAGTCACGCCTACCCCGAAAGGGAAATGGCTTAATGGTATAATAATAATATGTAATAGTGTACATTTAATTATTTCTTGAGCATCCAGGCAATTATGTATTTTAATTTCCTAAATCTTTTATTTCAAAATTATTATTTTTTGAATTCACTTCTGTAATTTTTGTTCAAGTCCAAACCGTGATTCTGTCTAGAAACTAGCTAAAGTCTGGACAGTATTCATACATTTAAATTCGTAACGAACTCCTAGATAGCGCCAAGACTGGGACTAGACAGCAGAAAGGTTTGAATTAAACACGTAGTAAAACTAGACAGCACCAGTGTATAGCGCCAGCCTAGTATTACGTGAATAGACAGGCTTGAGAAAAACTGTACTGGCTTTAGCATGATTCAAGACTGCCACGAAATTTTTCAACACAGGCGTGACCTTTCTGTTCTGTAATTGTTATGTCACATTATTGTAACAATATTGTGTATAAATTAGATGGTTGCGCCGCCGCGCCATGCCGCTGCCGCAGGCAAACTTGCTTCAAAACCGCGCCGCCGCTGATTCAAATTCGGCGCCGTCGGCGTGGCGGCGCGGCGGCGTATTCGCGCACCGACCAATTAGGAGTTAAAGTAAACCATTAAAAAATACTAAACTAGGCCGTCACGCCGCACAGAGAGGAAAAAATGACTTTTTTGGTTCAAAATACCGTACAGCCCACAAATATTGACCGATGTTGACAAACAAATTTTTAAAAAAAGCCTGCTTTCTGAATTAGGCTGTCAATTTTTTTTATAAATAAACGAATATAACGAAAAAAATGGTCATTTCTTCACTGAAATAAAAATTTTGGATCCAAAGAAATGCATTTCTTTGATTCCATTTATTTGAGCCAAAAAAACGGTTTACTTAATTGTACTGAATATTATTTGGAAGAAAGAAACTCATGCATTGATTCAAAGAAATCATTTCTCTGGGAGCCATTTCTTTAAAATAGAGAGATATTTCTTTGTTTCAGAATATGAGATAATTAACTCAAGGAATTGATATCTCTAAAACTAAGAACCTAGTTTAATTGAGTCTTGCGTTCGCACCCAAAGAAATATTTCTTTATTTCAATGATTTTGTGCCTTTGAATTAAAAAACATCCTATTTGAAATAAGTAAATAATAATAAATAATAAATAATACATCGATGCGTGAAACCAATATTTTGGTTTCTTTGAATCAAAGACATATTGAGATGAATGAAAGCAATATTAATTAAGTGAAAGCGATATTTCTTTGATATAAGGATTTGATACTGTTGTTCCAATAGAACATGTTATTAGTCAAATGAAGTAATTTGTTCACTTAAGTAATAATTTTTTCACTTGGAAGATATGTTCCTTTGAATAAATAGTGTGAAGCGCTTTATGTCCAATATACATTTCCTTCAAGTGAAGAAATATATTCTTGAAATAACCTCATACACCATTCGTTCAAGAAAATATTTTGGTAAAATTCTTTATTTTGTACCGAGTGGTTCAGAATATATGCCGCCAGGTGCGCAGAGTTTATAGTCTCACAATAGAAATGGATTCTCCAGTCTTTAAGTTAGCCATACATTTTCACCTTAGATATAATCTGAAATATGTGGTGATTGGTGTTTATCGGTCTTCCTAAGCATTGGCCAGTTGGTCTTGCTTGAAATTCTTTTTCCTACTCCGCGGACATGAAAATAATAATTAAATTAAATAATAATTAAATAATTACCCTGGTCAAGAAAACTAACATAAAAAATTAATAATTGTATTGAATTTATTTTTCAATTAATGGGCTTGGTTCGTTTTTGTACTTTAACTGCTCAAAATTTTTAAACAATAGGAGAACTTTCTATTTGACTGAATTGTTCTTTGAATCAATTAATATTTTATCAACTCTGTTACGCGTTTTTTTTTCAACAATAAGCCGCATCGTGGAAACAACAAAATATTTATTTGGGTAGAACAAAATTTCTTCGTTGTAAAGAAATGTTTATTTTACAAAAAAATAAGCTCATTTGAATCAAAGAATCATATAGTTGGTTCCAAAAGAACTTTTCCTCAGTCCGAGTTACATTTATTTGTATGAAATAAATATCTTCTTGAACTTACACCATACTTCTTTACATTGCAGAACTCACTTATCATATCAAATACTTATTTATTACAGTCAATAACAAATCCCTTTCGCTCAACGAATATTAAAAAGTGTCAAGTAAATATTTCCATGCCTTAAGCATTGCGTTCCTTAGATTCAAACTAAACATTTCTTCAATTCGAAGAAATATTTCTTCAGCCACATTCTACTCTACCATTTCTTTGAATCAAAGAAATTTCCTTTGATTCAAGTAGTGGGAGGTCCCCGAGAACCGGACACTTAAGGAATAACAAAAATAAAAAAAATCTTGTAATAATCTAATTTGTTTATTTCACTTTAATAAGCTCTCAACTATATACCTAATCAACACAGATATATCAGCAGTCACAAATGTTACTTTAAATGTAGTAGATACTAAGGAATAGTTGAGATAGAAAAAGGACGTTTTCAAAAAGGTCCCCTAAAGACGGACAGCCAACTTTACGTTCATTTTTAAACCAAAACATTATTTTAACAAACAATTCCTTCGATTATCTATCTCAATAGAACAAATCAACTGTTGATAGAGAAAACTCATCTTATTTCTAATAAAGTTTGGCCCTAATCACAAATTTTTTGCTGTGCAACCGGCAAAAATCACAAATGTAGCTATCTGAGCCCTCTTCAACAAAAGCGCACGCTTCATGAGCCCACTGATTGCAAACTTGACAGCAAATCCAATCTTCATCATTATCTTCTTGGCAGATTAAACAAGTTGTTGCTTCTTGATTCACTGATGTTGATGATTTTGATGCTCGAGATATCGTTGTCTTTGGAGTTACAGTTGATTTTTTGCTCCTTTTTATTTTAGTCGGGTCGTTAGTTTTCTTGCATTTCAGTTGTATTTTAAGTACAGGAGGCTTAGCCTTTTTTGCCATATTATCAATGAGCGCATTTTTGTACGGAGAGGATGTTAAAATCTCGCATTTCTCAGCTTTTCGCCGTCGACGCACGGCTCTCTTTGCCGCAGCGCTTGGGACTGGTGATAGCTAATGAATTACAGTGAGAATTGCTTTGCTTGTTGACGGATGAATATCAACATTCTGCTTCTCATTGACGTCGAAAGACTCCTGAGGCAAATCTTCGGGTGTACCCGTATTGGCATCACTACAACAAAAACAAACTTGCTGTAAAACTGTCCGGTATTAAGGGACGTTGAGAGTGTCCGAACTTAGGGACCCTGAGATGCATACAAGGAAAATTCTCATTCACATTGTGTGTTATGAATCACAAAAAACGCATGAGTTATATCAGATTAGTACAATAGCAATAATAATCAATAACAATGACTATGATCCCATCGTTTAAATAATATTTACAGACCCCAAAAAATTACTTCGAACGAAATTTTTACTAACCTTAAAATTCGCAAAACGCTCCACGACGAACGAGTCAGCACTGGGTATTGGCACGCCCCCCCTGCACTTCACTTGGGAGAAGCTTTCTAACCGCGGCACAAGCAACAAATTGGCGCTCTTCTTCGCTCTGATTCAAATTCTGTCCGGCTTTAGGAGCTGTCCGGGCTTAGGGGACTTCCCCCTAAGTTTTTTTCTCAGTGTTCTATTTGACGTTCCCGGTGTTCGTCAATAACAAGGAAAAAATTTTGAAATTGCCTAACATAAGTTTCTTAGAGTAACATTAATTAACGACGTTCCGATATTGTATAATGAACCAACAAATTTCTTGTAAACAAATTATTTGTTGAAAGAATGCTTTCTACGATTATCCATAATTTTACGTTTTTTTAAAGTTCTATTGCAAAAAATTTGAGAAAAAAATATAATGATGGAGAAATTTCTTCTTAAGATTATTATTGTTAGTATTATGAACAAATTTATTATAAAAGTGCATTAATCAGGCATTTTTTGACAGAAAAAATAGTTTTTTTCGATTTCAGTTTTTTTAATTACATATTATTTAAAAAGAATCAATAAATTGTTGAAAGTGAGCATGTGCTTGTTGCTATTCACAACCGAGCTGAAACGCTTAAAGTCAAATGGTAGAAAATAACACATTAAATGGTTGTCGGGACCAAGTTTAACTCTGCAAAATTTGATGGAGTAGTTCTTTGTTAAAATGAAACGAATTTTTCAGTTACAAGTAAACAAGTGCTTTGCATTACATTTTAACCAAGCTGCAGATAGTAGTTATATTTTCACAAGCAAACTAGTCTCTTTTTACACAATCAATAAGCTTGTTAATTTTTCTCAAGCAAGTTAGTAAAAGTAAATCAAGTTAAATTGACAGATTTTAACCGAGTAGTGACAGATTTTAACCGAGTAGAGATTTTAGCACAATTGCGCATGCGTCGGACCAGCAGCCAGCATTACGACGCTAATCCTTGGTTGTGGTTTGTGACGCGCCCAAAAAAAGTGGAAATTTTTTAGTGCAAAGTGTGAAAAGTGCACTGGACATATGGCAGATGAGGACGTATGCAATTTGCTACGAGAGCTGCATAGAATTCGGCTGCATAGAAATTCGGTCAAATAGGAAGTCTAACAAATAGAAT
>CAKNXH010050411.1:518-13424 GCA_932178445.1 Andricus quercusramuli
AAAAATGTAGTAGAATTACTATATTGGAGCCTCGAAAATTTGAGGTTTCAATTTTTAAATATTTTAAAGGACACAATTTAAATACTTTTAATGTATGTATATTTGAACTCTCCCTTTTACGGGTTCGAGGGCCTCCGCTCCCTGTACATATATTTACATTTCATCCTTAGTCTACCTTAACCGCTACTTATTTTCTAATCCAACGCCTTACATAATGACAATCATATTATTACTACTCTTAGACTACAGACAATGAGCGATCTTCCCGGGCTTCCGTTTTCTTTTACCATCAAATGCATTTTCACCGATTTAACCATTTTAAATTTTCACAAATTACTTTCCTTTACACAGGATTACCCGTTTGGCTCTGCCCTGCTCTCTTGCTTTCCCTTATTTCTTCCAGTTTCTTCATCCACATCACTCCCTGTCCATTACCATCCAAAATCCATCTGACACATTCATCCACACTCAACTGTCCATCTTCCTCTCCTGTACACCTCTCTAACACATGTGCCCATGACTCCACTTCGTACCCACATACTCTGCACAGATTTTCCTCTTCATCCAACCAATATCTACAAGCTCTCACTCCTTCTCCCATTCTAAACCGTATCACCCTATTCCATTTGTCTTCCTTTTTCATCTTTTGCAAATATTCTGGTTCCGTCACCCCTTTGACCATCATATACCATCTATTGTACTTCAAATCCATAATCTTTCTCCATCTCTCTTCTCCTTGTCTTACTAATAGCTCTAATTCAATCTTCTGCCAATCCAGAACCCCTTCCTGTATATCACAAACACTCCTCATTTTTTTCCTTTCTTCCTCCCATTTTGAATTTCCCCAATTGCCTCTCGTCTCCTTGTTCCGAACTTCGTCCAAGCATACTTGTGCTATTCTACTCCCCTCTCCCCTTTTCAGCTTCTCTTCAAACCTCCAGGCTCTCTTAATTTGTCTAGTTACCATTTTTTCCCTTCCTAGTTCTTCCCTTATCATGTATCCTGGACAACTCCAACTAACCCCCATTACCCATCTCAGAAATCTCTCATGTATGCTTTCCACTTTCCTATGTTCCTTCCATCCCCAAACCTCCACTCCATAACACAACACCGCCCAAACCAACGCATCAAACAACCAAACCCTCATTCTCCAATCGTCCTTGAACCTTCTCTTTCCTATACCCCATACTTGGCCCATTACTTTACTCGCACTTTCGATTCTTTTCCTCACCTGCAAATCGTTTCCCCCTCCTGACTCAAACCAAAAACCTAGGTAACAGAACTCCTCCACAATTTCCACTGTTTGTCCATTCATCTTCCAAACGTAACCTATTTTGGTCTTTTTATTTCTGAAGCACATCACCTTGGTCTTCCCTACGTTCACCGTCAGTTCTTTTCTTGCCACGTACTCTTCGAAAATTCTTATCATTAGGTTCATCCCCTTCTCATCGTCTGCTATTAGAACTACGTCGTCCGCGTATGCTAGGGAGTATAGTTTGCTATTACCCAGGATCGTCCCCCCTTTCCCTTTCTCCTTTAGCTTCTCCTCTAGGTCTGCCAGCAGCAAATTAAAAAGTAGTGGACTCAACGGGCACCCTTGCCTTAGACCTCTTCCTGTCCAGAAAACCTCCCCTTTTTCCCCGCGTATCTTCACCCTAATCCTGGTTTCAGTAAAAATTTCCTTTATCCTCTCCACCAGCCCTTCTTCTATTCCCCTCTCTTTCATTGCCTGCCATAGCACTTTTCTATTCACTGAGTCAAAAGCTGCTTTGAAATCTACAAACAAAGCGACTAATTTCCCTCTTTTTCTCCCTAAGTTTCTGTTAACCAAGTAGTTGAGTACGTAAATGTTGTCTATTGTCCCCATCCCTTTTCTAAATCCCGTCTGGTTGTGTGGGATACTTTGCTTCTCTTCTATCTGATTCTCTAACCTTTTTCTTAGAATTTCTGTGTATATTTTATAGCCCCCTTGCATGAGAGTGATCCCTCTGTACTCTTCTACCTTCTTACCCTCCCCTTTCTTAACAAGCGGTACTACCAGCCCTGTCATCCACTCCTCCGGCCACCCTTCTCCTTTCCAGACCTTGTTGCATATCCTCCACATCACTTCCCTAATCCCTTCTCCTCCATACTTTATCGCTTCGTTCTCCATACCATCCTCTCCTGTGGCCTTGTTTCTTTTCAGTCTATCTATCGCCTCATTTACTTCTTCTCTTGTTATTTCGTTCGCTTCCTCCGTTTCTCCCTGGACTGTCTTTCTATTTTCCCCTTTGATCCTATTTTGTTCTCCCCCTAACAGACCCTTAAAATAATCCGTCCATTCATCCATTTCTATTTCTTCATTCACGCCCTTCCTTCCTCCTCTTTCCCTGTTTATCACATCCCAGACCGTACCTTCTTTGATTGCTTTTTCTACTTCTTCCTTGTATTTCTCCTTTCCCCTTTGCTTTTTCCCTTCCAGCATCTTCTCATGTTCTCTTTTTCTCCTGTTGTACTCCGCCTTCTCTATTTCTCCTTTCCTCCATTTTCTTACAGACTCTTTCATTCTCTCCTTACTCTCCCTGCATTCCTCGTCCCACCATCCTCTCTTTCCCTCTTCTCTTCCTTCTTTTGTACCTACCTCATTCTTCACCTTCTCAATCGACCCTTTCAACCTTTTAATTAACGAGTCTACCCCCTCCTCCTTTTCATATCTAACATTCTCCTTTTCCATCTTCTGTTCAAACACTTTTAATTTATCTACCCCCCAGACTCCCATTTTCGTGTCCCTTTCCCCCCCTCTTTCCTTTCTCCCTCTGCCATGCTTATGGACGCCACCTTTCAGTGTAGCTATTACTGGGAAGTGTTCTGACCCTATCTCATTCCCTACATTCACACTGCATATCATATTACTCATTCTTTCTTCTGCCAAGATGTAGTCTATTATTGTTTCTCCCTTACCTATAAATGTAATCTCTCCTTTCTCATCTCCTTTCATGTTGCCATTACATATAAACCATCCGGTTTCTCCTATTATGTCTAGTAACTTCCTCCCCTCCCGGTCTATCTCCCTATGTTTGGAGCTCCTCATATGTGCCTCCTTTTCTTCATCCCAAATCCCTCCCCCTTGCTCGCCAGTCCAGGCATTTAAGTCACCTCCTATCAAAACCAATTCTTCCTTCTTTTCCTCCATCCACCTCCTTATTACTCTCCAACCTTCCTCTTCCCCTCTTCTTCTATATACACAAACCACCGCTATTTTGACTTTCCCTATTATAATCCTTCTTACCATTGTTCCCTCCTTTTCTTCTCTGTCCTGCTCTGTTTTACCTTTTACTGCCCATTCTTTTCTCACCCCTGATACCATGCCGCCCATTCCTCTACCTTTAACGTGTTCCTTCCTTGCCTCTTGCATTGTCCACACATACCCTTTAGGTAACAACCTTTTCATCCCCTTCCAATCCTTCTCATCCGCCCAGGTTTCACTCATCATAATCACGTCCCACTTTTCTAACTCCCGCCAGAAACCTTCATTCTTGTTCTTCAAGCCTGACACATTCCAGAAAGCTATTTTCACTTTTTTCTCCTCCCTTCCCTCCTCTATCCTCCTTACTTTTCTTCCACCTTGCTTTTTGGAAACCCCCCTGTTTGCTCTCTAGCCTCTTTTGACTCTTCCTTTCTTCTATCTTTCTCAATTCTTTTTCCCTTTTTCCTTATTTCTTCTACTTCCTCGTCCCAGACCCACTCCTCCCCATTTATCCATAGTCTGTCTCGCCCTATCCATACCATGCATCCCTTTTTCCTCTCTATCCATGCTCTCTGTTCTATTTGCCATCTCCTTTTCCTCTCCCTCCAAGTCAAATCCTCCTCAATTCTCTCCCTTCTTCCTTTCAATAATTTTTTGTTCTCCATAATTTTCTTTTTCTCCTCCTCACTCCCTACTTTTACTACAAACATTCCTTCTTTTCCTTCCTTCGTCATTCCTAATCTCTTAACTCCTTCTACCCTTACCCGAATTCCAATATCTCTCAGCAGATTTTTGATTTCAATTTTTCCTGTTTCACTCTCTATTTTCAATCCCTTGACTACTATGTTATTTTTTCTCTTCGCCCTTTCTTCCCCTTCCAATCTTCTTTCGATCTCACTCAGTCTCTTCTTCATTCTTTCATTGTCATTTTGCACGTTATCACTCCCTTCAACTTTTTCCGCACTTTCTGTTCCCTTCCCCATATGCTCATTCCTAACTTCTAATTTGCTTACCCGTTCTTCCAGTTGTTTTATCTCCCTATTTGTCTGTTCGTCAATCTCTCTCTGTCTATTCTCTATGGCCTCTAGTTTACCCCATACCTTGTCTTTCTCCTCTTTCCAGAGTTTATCCCACTCTTCCCACTTTTCTCTTACTTTTCTCACTTCCCCCCTAACTTCTTTCCCCTGCCTATTCATATCTTCCAGACTCTTCCTTGTTTCCTCTCTAAACCCTTTTATGAGGGCTGCTAGCTTCTCAAACATCCCCCCATCCCCCCTATCTATGTCTGGTGTTTTTCGTTTAATCTTCACTTTCTTGTTATCCTTGTCCCTTTCCGGATCATCTTCCCCTTCCTCTCTCTTCCTTTTATCTTCCCCTTCACTGCTAGTCACGTTCCCTTTTTTGTGCCATTCATCCAGACTCCTATTCGAGCCCGCGCTACCTAGCCTGTTGAGGCGCTGTAGGTTTGATGGTCTCCCGCGTTTCTGGCTCGTGCCTGAACCCCTTCTCTCAGCTGATCCGACCCTGGTCGGTGTCTCGAACGTCTCGTCATCGCTACTGTCATATTCTCCCTTCTCCCCACTAACCGCGCTCAAAACCTCGTCCGCTCTTGCTTCTTCTTCTCCCTGCCCTCTGGCGCCCGTTTGCGGAATTCTTACCGTCGACATCCCAGTATCCAACCTTACCCACTGTTCCACGACGCTACCCTCTCTTCACCTGCCTACCTCTTGCCCCCCTTCACGACAACTATTTTCTACACCTAACCTCAAAACAAAATTTGCACGTTTCAACTTTCCTTTCTCACAACTTATTTCCACCCTTTGCACACTTGCCTTCACTCACCCTTCTTCCTTTACACCTGCTCTCCACACTCACTGCCCTTTCTGCACCCACACACGCTGATTCCCTTCACCAAAGCCAAAAAACGCAACACTTGACACAAACGAGTTCTCTCACGATCGGTACCGAAAACGGAAGCCTAAATACTTTTAATGATAAATTTTTATGTTAAAACAATACAAACAAAACAAAAAGACAACTAATTTTGGTTCACTCCAAAAACATGTTGTCTCTCTTGGAAAATAGACGAAAATTGGAATGTCTTCAATAATTTGATAAATATCAATACAGGTAACTTTAAAACATTTTGTTGTTTATATAATTTTTTATATTTTTTTGTTCATCATAAATGTTTTTAGTTTATTACATCTACGTATATTATGTTAACTTAGGTTATGCATTACCTTGAAGAGGGCCTGCAACAAGGTCGAAACGTACGTTGGTTTTTAATGAAATTGACGAATAAAGCTTGATTCTTGACAACTGAATCCACTATTATTTTTAAATGGACCGTATGACCAAAATAACACATTCTTCTATGAATTGACTTCATTATTGATAACAACGGTCGAAGTAAATTTTACAGTGTGGATAATATTCCAATCACTGAACACAGATAAAGTGATTCAGAACTTCAGATTAATTACTTAATACTTACCAATTTTCCCTTTAATAATTTTCCCCGAAAACTACCCTTCAACGTAAATGTACGTAGCGGAACTTACATATACTTATACAAATCGCATAAACAATAGTAACATTCAGAAAATACTGTTAGGGGAGACTTTCTCTCCTTTTTTCTCTGTGATGGCCAATATTTCATGACAGAAAAAACTACCCCTTAGTCACTTAGTGCAGGGCTCTCCAGAAGGCAGTCAGTGACTGCAACGACTGCCAATTGACAGTCGCGGGACTAGATCAAACAGGCCCTCATAAATCTTGTCGTTCGACTGGTCCCTAGTCCTTCACGGTCATTATACCTCCCTCTGGAAAAAAATGTATTTTGAATTTGAGTACAAAAATATTCAGACCGCCCGGTGTGAAGGACGCCGAGGCGTAATCCACCGTGACCGTAACCCTTCGCTCAATTCCTGGATATCCACATCTTGTAAGTGAAAATTTCCTGAAAGTATAAAAACAAGTTTAAACAATATAAAGATGATTTATACCTTCAGATTGACTAATTCATTGTTGGAAATTTATTCCTTCTATACCCGCCGGGTGCAAGAACCAGCTCGACGCTCGAAAACGCGTAAAAGTATTGTCCGATCGGCTCAAAAAATGAAAAATTTAAAAATCGAAAAATCTATTTTTTTTTTAATTGAGAATTGTAGAGAATAAGAAAATGAAACTTTTTCCGATTGGAATTTTTTTCGTGAAACGTTTATTTTTATTAATAAAAAAGAAATATTGAAAAAAAGTTTCTCCCCGATTGAATTAGGTTTGAAAACTTAAATCGTTCCAACTCGGCCAAATATTATTGAAATGAGTTTATATTTGCAGGACATATTCAAAATACTCTAGCGATGCCTAGGAAATCATGAAAAAGTTAACAATCTCTTATTGTTTAATAATTATTAATTGCAAAATGAGGTCAATCGATGATTGTGTTTTCTTTGTTTTGGTGGTAAAAAGTATCCAGGTAACTTCGACTTTAAACAACTTCCAGTGAGTGATTTGTTCAGCAATGTTCAATGAAGTTTTTTGGAAAATCTCATATCGATTCGTTGAGAATTTACTGAGATATTTAGATTTGGAAAAAGTATTCGACGTCTGCCCGCGCTATTGGCTAATGCGTCGCCAGAACTCCTCTGTCAGGCAGCGATCTCGAGTACAGTTTGGATTTTTTGTTAATAATTTGAAAAGAGGTTGGAGAGAAATAAGTTAACTCTGCTGATCTTCGGTACTATTAATTTTCAGGTAGGTCTGTCAACTATAAGAAATACTGTATTTTTGGAAAACTCATTGTTTTAGAGAAAGTTTTTTCCAAACGCTTTATATTTTTAGACATGAATTGCAAATTTTTATTTTTAATTAGTAGGATTTTTTTACATTTATTATTAATTGAGGGACACTATGCAAGAACGGCACATACTTAATACTTTATCATATAAGCAATTCACTTTCCCACGATTTCGTCCACAAATTTAAAATTTTCAAAAAAATAATTGTGTCCAGACGTGAAAAAATGGACACGAACGTCTGGACACTACTATTTTTTTTGGAAGATTGAAAATTGTGAGAAGAAACCGTGGTTTCTTCAGACCTTGTTCGTTTTCTTCCCCGGGAAGGACCCGCCGATTCATTTTCCATTACAAAAATGGGAAGATTAAATTTGGAACTCAATTTTTATTATTACATTAATTTTATTAAAATAATGTTGCACGGGGTGAACACTTTTTAAGTGAAAACTACAATGATCTATTTTATTTTGAAGCGAAATTCATTGTTTTGGCTGCTTTTGGGATAACATAGGCTGAATGCTATTTAGCGGTCATTCAACATACTTGCAAATTTTTATATTTTGTTTTGAGTTCATCGCCTCGTAAACAACAGCATCGTGCAAGCGAGGATTACGCAATAGTCTATAAAATAACTTTTTCTTTTATTATACATATATTATGATATACTAATTTCTCTCCTAGCTCCTCCAAAAATATTAACAAAAAATCCAAACTGAACTTTGAGAACGCTGCCTGACAGAGCATTCCTCACGACGCATTAGCTAACAGCGCGGGCGGACGTCGAGTACATTTTCCAAATCTAAATATCTCAGTAAATTTTTAACGAATCGATATGAGATTTTTCGAAAAATTTCATTCAACATTGCCGAACAAATCGCTCACTGAAAGTTGTTTGAAAGTCGAAGTTACCTAGATACTTTTTACCGGCGAAACCAAGAAAACACAATTATCGATTGACCTCATTTTGCAATTAAAAATTATTGAACAGAAAGCGTTTGATAACGTCCTGCAAATTTGATCTCATTCCAATAATATTTGGCCAAGCTAAATTCAAACAAGAAAAATAGATTTTTCGATTTTGAAAATTTTCATTTTTTGAGACGATCGGACAATACTTTTACGCGTTTTCGAGCGTCGAGCTGGTTCTTGCACCCGGCGGCTCAATTATCGAGAGAGGATAAGCGTCCTGATAGGTGATTTCGTTAATTTTTCGGAAGTCTACAACAATTCCATTCCTCCTTTTTGTGGCACTCGGGCGGCCGATAAGATTTATTATAAATGATTTTGCCTGTTTTTAAGATAATGCGATGGCAAGGTACATTTCTACTTGTCAGAGGGTCACCGGGCAGTGCGAAAATGTCATGGTAAGCCTGAACAACTTTAGTAACGGTTTTGCGGAGTTTGGGTTCAATATGACTAAGTCTTGAATTTTATGTAAAAATTTAAATTCGTGACGGAAAATTCTTTTCCGGAGTTAAAATAGATTTTCTCTCCTTGAGACTTGATCATAAGGAATTTGTTTCGGAATTCCTGTGTGCTGATTATCTTTGATTTGAAAGATGGAATCAAGGATATGTGGATTATCTAGAAATCCCACGTGTCCATGTGATTTTGTTACAGGAAATTTGATTAATTTAATCTGATTCGGCGGGATTAAAATACCGTCGTCGATCAGATCGTGTGATTTGCCGTCAAGTTATAATTTAGCATTCAAGAGATTGCTGTTGTATTTTTGGGAAAAACAAAATCCCATAATTCCGTCTTCAGGCATTGGGAAGTTATTCAGAACTATGATGAAAATGTGATTTACGCTGATGTAATTTGAAATAAAATTGGAGTATGAGGTATGGGTTTCATTTTTCATTTCAAACTTTTTTTTTTGAGGTTGTGGGGTAAAGTCAGTCGGAATACAAGATTCTTTTAATAAATGCAATATTTTTCTTGTGTTAGATGAATCCGTTGCTGGGGCGGTCTTTTAATATTAATATTCGTAGCTGCATTCTCTTGGCAAGGAGCATATTTTGATTAGGTTGATTGGACTGTAGGTTCAACGTCATGTAGCGAAGTGTTGCCTGTGTATGCAGTATTGCGCGTTGAAGAGCATAGGTGGTGGTCTGAACTCTAAATTTAGATTTTTCTCGAAGCCACATTTGGGCCTTATTGATAGAATTTGGTTTTAAAGGCCTGACTTGAATCCCGATCTCATCTCTGAGGTCAATGATATAACGGTTTATTGCCGACTTTTCCGCAGTTTGTAGAGCTACTGTGCACGCGGCTGATCCACTATGTTCGGACTGGATGGCGTAACAGAGCTCGTTGAGGCATTTCCCGAAGCACTTATTGTAAGTTTGCACGCTATCAGTACCCTGCCTACAAGAGTCTAGCTTTGTGCGATACACCTCTATTAATGTACCGAAACCCAAATGTACCTGCAGTGCCTGGTATAGATCCTCACAACGGTTGTATTCGGTTATGAACAACGTAATCGTGCGCGCTTCACAGATTCGATAAAATCCTGCGTACCAACGTCATCCCGCCCGTTAAGCGTTCCTACAGTGCAAATAATTTCCTTTGCAGGAATGAGAAGGTCTAATCTTTCTTGTGGGATCTCTAATCTCTGGGGGCTGGTTTTTCGAGCTAGATCCAAAATCTGAAACTCGTACGCACTGTGTAGTATGGGAAGCCTGTACGGTGTGACCTACAGGATTCGAGGGACCCACATTCCTTGGGGGTACGCCTTGCATAAAGTTTGGGAGCTCTAAATCCTGACCTACTTGACTCGGAAGGCCCTGGAAAGCGAGTGTAAATCGTAGATAATGGATTCAGGCCAAACGGCGAAGCCATTTTGTCTGAGTTTTTGTGTAAATGATCTAAAGGGTATATAGACTGTCGGTACAGCTCGCTTTTTTTCGGAAAAAAATCTATTTTTCATTTAACAATGAAAATAAGAAAAATGAATATTTTGTGGTACAATGTTCTACTATTAAGCAAAACATGTAGCAGGTAAAGCAGTTAGCGTGCTAAGAATTCTTTTGTGATTAATACATTCCTTTATTACCTTTGATTTAAAAAAATCATACAATGTATCAACTAATTATGAATGTTGTTGAAATTGTCATGTAATTCCTAAATGGAAGGACTGCCATTGAAAAAAACTAATTTTTCTGTCGACAAATGCCCTTATAATCAATTCGTTTGAAAAATCATACGATTACTCGAAAAAGTAGGAATTTTGCTGAAATTATCAGAAAATTCCTAATGTATTAGGAAGCCTAATGTATCTGCAAGCCATTTATATGGCTTGCAGAGCGCCTGTTTTAGGTTCAACGGGGGTACTTTCGCGATGGCGGATTGCTCGTTTCCAGGCGCAGAAATGAACCACATTTTCGATGAATTACAAAAAAAAAAAAAACAAGACCATTTTTCGAAACAAAAACTTTGTTTTTGGGCAGTATGCTCTTGAGATTATGTGATAAAGTATTACATCGAACAATTCATCCGTTTAGCGGGATTCATGCCAAAACGAATACATGGGCTAAAAATAAGGCATGAGGAAGCGCCTTAAGGGCACCGCACTTCGAGCCTGTGCCAGCTCATCTACCGGATAAGAGGGGCCTGAGTTCTTTTGTTTGCTTTCATTCGAAATATCCTTCGCTAGCCTCATCGTTGTCTTCCATTATGAGTTGGTCCTCTTTCCTTGCTATACTTTTTATTTTCTCGACGCGTTTCAAATTTTCTTTATTTAGTAGGTGTACGCTTGTCTAAAGGGAATTTTGACCAATCTCAATTGATTCAAGCCTCTCAAGGATTTTATGGAGGATTGTTGAGGATAATTGAGAATCGTGTTGTGAATTGCTTTGAGAAATATTTTCGAAATTGTCAGTCGCTAACATTTTCAATGCTGTTCGTTATTGATTTTTATAATATAGAATTTCGCGTATTGATTATTTACTGAAACTATTCTCGTGGTGTTGCCTGAACGCAAGTATATTCCTAGGAACGACAAAATTATACTGCCTAATGAACAATTTGTATATAATCACAAAAGATTAACAAAACTTACTTGTCCTTTTTTCTATTAAAGAAAATAGCTGATAAATTGAAATCTATAGCTGTTTCTTTGTTTCTCCTCGCGATAGAAGTTGAGGCGTTGAGGTGGTGCAAAGCGCTGACTCGTAGGTAGGCGTTAGGACATCCCTTACCGCGAACTTGGTTAGGTGACGTCTCACCTTCCCTAGGACTTTCACCCACGGAATCACTGTTGAGCTTACTTAATTCCGCCCAAGTACGTGTTTTCCGGCTGTTTCCAGTGAAAATATCACCGTATAATTAATAATTACTTATTATTTTACTGACACTGAATCGAAGATTCCACTAGTTTGTTCAAAGATAGCCGACTTTGATCGAAATCTTCTCGGACTATCCTGGAATCAGGATCGCCAAAACGTGACGGTTCTAATTAACTAGAAAATGCTTTTTAATATTTTATGGCGATATCCGTCGACATCGCAACTTTATTTATTGTGTTTTACAGTTGTACAAATCCGGACACAAATACAAGTCAAGCGTCAAGCTAGTCCTGCGGAAAACTAAAAAAATGATGTCGCATGGACTGGTCCGTTTAGCGTCCCAACTATTTGGACCCTGGAGTAAGGGTGACTACGAGCTCGTCACAAATATATATTTCATTTATTTTCCTCTGGGACATGATAGGATACTCTTACAATACTTTCATTGTATAGTTAAAAGTGCTCAATCGGATTAGGAAAGGTTCCCCGCCCATCATCGTGTAATTATTTATGGACTATCTCCGCCTTTTGAGAACGAATCACTTCTCGTTTTTGCCAATTATCTTATTGATATTGAACTTCAAAATGATCAGTTTTTGAATGATCGATTCTTAACTCTATGAAGAACAAATGTTGTAATTTCCAACTAAGAGAACCAATATTTATGGCCCAAAATGAGCTCCTGCAAATCATCATTTTAGGCCTCTTTAGTCAAAAACCATTATTTTTATAGCTAAAAAAATATCGCTTCTAATTAGTTTTCTAATAAGTACATTTCTTGATGCTCATTCTTATAGTCTGAATATTAAATATCCCAAATTTCATTATTTTATTACAATAATTTATATGCATAAATTAAACATGAAGAAAAATAAAGGTTTTTCTATGTTGAAGTCCATAAGAAATTGATTAAAGATGCGCTCGCTCAATTTTTTTTTATTTCTCAAAAAAATACACAAGAGTTTTTCAATTATCAAGATTCATTTTCTAGTGCAGTCAAACCTCGTTTATCGGGACACTCATTTATCGTGATCTTCACTTATCTGGATCTTGCAATCTCGTTTATCGTGACATATTGTTCCCCTTCCAACCACCGCTCCTTATACATAAGCACTTGAAGTGGGGTAACTTGAGAGCGTGGTGGGAGTAGCGGGAATTTAAAATTCTTTTTGATCATTTGCGAACAAACCTGACATAACCCGTAAATAACAACACAGCAAGGTGTCATGGCAACCCGTCTTGATGCTGGGGGTAGTAGTGGGAGACCCCTCCGAATCCCGATAAACGAGGTGTTTACATTTCGAGGACGTCCCGATAAACGAGGTTTGACTGTATTGGATGGTCAAAATAATAAAATACGCTATTTTGGACCAACCTAATGAATATGATGAGAAATACTTCTTTAAGAGAAGATTGTTGTAACCCGGGTAAAAATATTTGTTCTTGGTTTTTTCTTGAATGTCTTCAATATGGCTTCAAGACCATGATGTCTGGTTCCGTCTCACCAGCTAAACATTAGGGAGATACAGACTCCTCTTGCATTTAAGGCGCTTCGTCGAGCCAAGTTTTTAGCCCATGTATTCGTTCT
>CAKNXH010050412.1:0-20431 GCA_932178445.1 Andricus quercusramuli
AAACTGTCTTCAAATATCGCAATTTGCACGAAGACAAAAAGAAGCACTCTTTCAAATTGTAAATAATTTCAAATAGTTCAACAAACGACCTCTAATTTAAATCACTTCATTATCTTCATTAGAACTGAAGATAGTGCAGTTGTATATTTATGTAAAAAAAACGAACAACTTGTTATATTCTGCAAATTTTTCAACGGAAATTTGTTTAGAAATGTTTGAGGTACCACCAAGAATTTTTCAGATTTTTCTTATTATTTTTTAAATAAAAAACTATGTTACAAAGTTCACTGTCTGTAAAAACTGCCAAATTTCCCTACTTTTTAACAGATTTTCAGGTCTGTAAGCTATAATAATTTTTTTGGCATATTCGTTGCAGGCTCATTAACGTCCAACATTATTGACCTTCAAAGTGATCCTTCACTCATTGAGCTACCATTTTTTCTTCATTTACTTTTTTAACGTCAAAGCCGGAGGATTCGAATTTTCTCGCCGATAGTAGGGTCCATTTAACGCAGAATTCAAGAAGCGTTTTCAACACTATCTTAAAAATATTTTTATCTATATTATGGAGGCGCGTCGCTATCACGTTTCAAATTTAAGGCTAATTTTTGATAGGTCAGCCATTTAGTGGTCCGATATTATCTGTCGGTTGTGTAAACAATTTATTTAAGCAAATACTCCTGTGTATCCGTTTGTTGTATAAAAAATTATACGAAAAAAAAATTGTAATAAATGGAAAATAAAGTAATAAACCCAATCTTGGAATATTAGGATTTTAAATTTTGTTATCGTAGGCAGATTGATAAATTTACAAGTTTTGTAATTTGAGAATTTATTTTTGGCGAATTGATAAATCTACATATAACTTCGAAATGAATATGCTTGTTTTTTTAAAAATTATACATATATAAATATATATAAAATTAAAAAAAAACGGTTAAACAACCACCGCAGGGTTCCACTATGAGCAACTGCCATCTAAGAATGACACCGGCTCTTAGTAGAACTGCGGTAAATCACACCTATGACCACGTCTCACAAACGTGAGATGGGTGACCACGGGGCACAACGAAATCACAACGACAGGCCGGCGAAAACCTTGTGTGTCTTGAGGATACGAAGCGACCTGAGGATGACAGCTTTCTGCATCCATCTCGCAAGTACCTTGGCATATTTTTGGTAAGCAGGTATAGCTTTAAGGTTACGAACCAGTGATAGTTTCGCACACACACTGAGAATTCGATCAAGAATATAGTTCGTTCCTCGATGTCCTGGAAAAAGATGTCAGGCCTCGAGTGTGCAATGGAGACTGCTCTCCAAAAATCGTATAGTTCCAGAAAATTAGTCACTTCTTGTTTTGGACAATCGACTCTATCTCCCTTGGAGCGTTCGGCAGGACAGGTTGCGGTCAACACTGGACGAGCGACAAAGATGAC
This sequence comes from Andricus quercusramuli, assembly GCA_932178445.1. Lineage (NCBI taxonomy): Eukaryota > Metazoa > Arthropoda > Insecta > Hymenoptera > Cynipidae > Andricus > Andricus quercusramuli. The sequence goes on from CAKNXH010050412.1 coordinate 1,437, forward strand.
AATAAAGCATTCTCAGGACCGCTTTATGTCTGCAGAGATATGTCGTTCCCGCGTGAGTGGTACATCCTGATAGTATGTCTTCTACGTACTTAGCGTGTGTATGACACGCTCTGCACCTATCACTGGGAACTTCTTGACGAAAAATGCGGTCACTATACTGAGGTGGAAATGACACCGTCGTGGCATGCGAAAATGAAACTTTCTGAATCTGAATTAAAAGTCCTGATGATCTGAGGAAAGCAAAAGCTTGCTCCTTCGACAAGTAGGCCAGTCAGTGGAGAAAAACATCTCATATTAAATGTAATATTTTTAAAACTTTGTAGTTATATAAATCATACTTCCCTAATGAACATTGTCGATTTGCAACCCCGTCAGAGGTCGGGAACATGTAAATTTTTTAGAAAAAGACATTTTATTGAATAAGCGCTCGAAAAAAAAGTAATATTTCTGCAAATGGAGTAGTACATAGAATTTAGTTCTCTAAAACTAAATTTAAATTTGCAACCAATTTGAAGGTCCGGAACTTGTTTATTTTTGTATTAATTGAAATTTTTTAAATTATTGTTTAGAATTAAACATACGATTTGCAAACTCATTATTTATACGGACCATGCAATTCTTTAAATTTGTTGATTCTTGATTTTTTTTTAGTATGTCACAGTGAAAAAAAAGTAATAATTTTTCCAGCGCTAATAGTGAATACACGCGTCTTGGAAATACTGTGTTCTTTTTGCCTCGAGTGAAGGGATAGAGGGGTTTTTTGGAGTGAAAAGGTTTGGGGAGCGGAGTGTTGAGAGGCGGCGCACGAAAGTGTTTGAGTGGAAGGGTTGAGCAGGGCAGAGAAAGGATAAATAGCTGTGAATTCGATTTTGAGTGTTTCTACTTTGTTTGTATTTATAATTATTTGGTGCTCATTTCACGAGCACTTTGCTTCCCGTTAGCAAATGTATTTGCTTCCTCATAGAGGAAGCATTAGTTATTTTTTTCAATAATAGACAAACGAAAGTCTTCATTTTGATCAATTTAAAAATAGAAATTTACCAAAAATGAAAAATTACAAAATAATACAACAAATCAGACAAATCAAATCTTGCGTTCGAAATAATAATTTTTTGAGCTGGAAAAGGGAAAGGAAAAGTTCTGTTGCACCCTATCCCTTTCCCAGCTTTATGATTTCTTCACAAAAATTGTCATAATATTACTCTATTTGAAAATTTATGATCAAAAAGTCTTTTCTACTCATGCATCAACTTTAAATTATGTCGATGAAAAAAGTTTTTCTGTTTGAAACTGATGATTCAAATATTATAAATGAGCAGAACTTCCCTAATCTTGAATAACATGTATTAATATTATAGGTCAATCGATTCGTTCCGAACCAAGGAATCTTTTATATTCTTGCAGCAACTTTGAATTATGCAAATGAAAAAAGTTTTACTATAAAAAACCGATTTTTAAAATATTATTGAGTGCTAGAAAAAAATGCAATAAATATTTTTAGAAATCCTTTGGTCAGTTTCAAGATATTAGTGAGGAAAATTAGCTCTCCACATTTCATCAATTTATCTGCAACCGTTTTCTAGTTATCGTGTTCACAAAAAAGCGTGACATCCACACACACATCCACACATCCACACACACACATCCGGACAATTGCTTAGAACATTGTATTAGACATTTTTAAATTAGGGAGGGTTTAATTAAATGAATTTAAAAATTTTGAAAAATGTTACCATTACAAAGCTTCCTCTATGAGGAAGCAAAAAGTAATAATTTTGCTAAGTGGTTGCAATTGTTTGATGCAATGCTACGTATGTAGTGTTGAGTTTGCAGCCCAATAAGTGATCGGGAACTTGCTAAAATTTCAACTATTAAAATTTGTAGTCATTTAATTTTTTTTCTTAAAAAAATTTAATAAAGTTGCGAATTGGAGTGTGATTAAAAAGTGCTAATTTGAAAAGAAGTTGAAAATTGCAACCCATTTGAAGGTTGGGATCGTAAGAAAAGATCAAATTTTTTGTATTTTTAGTAATTTTGGCTTTTTTATTCATTCAAAAAATAGAATATTTTTGCAAATTTGAGTAAATAATCCAAACTAAAGTAGTTAATAATTAATTTTAAATACTAATGTACGTATAGAAAATAATTAAGATCATTCAGTTAATAGTATAAACACTCTATGTGTTAACAATTTAAAATTTTAATTAACGATTGTACGCATATCTTAAACTTGAAATTAATACCTACCCCATGCAGAAATTTTGCCATGGCCCCGATCGGGTACGGATCTGGCCAAATCCGGCTCGGATCGGGAAACCGACCTGGGCCAGACCCTGTTTTAAACACACGGCCCGATCGGTGCCGAACGTGGCAGCCCGATCTGGCTGCCAGGTCGATCCCGGACCGGATCCCGATTAATTTCCTGTTCATAATAATATTTGTAAAATTTTGGTATTTTTTCTAAAATAATTAATGAAAAACAAAGTTCGTGTACTTAAAACATTTATTTTAATTTTTATATTATATAGAACATTATTAGAAATAGAGTGAACATAATGGAACGTTAGTTTTCATAACCGCGTCTTGCCTTGTGAGGTTATGTTTTAGAAAAGCTTGACTTTTTTACATACCTTTTTTCAAAACTAGATAAATATAATCTCCAGTAGATTAAAATAGATATTTGGCACTCAATTTTCACGAAAAAGAAGCTGATACTGTATGTGCTTTAACCGGATTCTTGCTGATAAAGTGGGACTCTCAAGATGATCAAAATTCGTTCGAACCTCGTTGACAATACCTGGATCGTCACGATCGATTTCATTTCCCACAGCTTCCGGTTCATCAAAATTAATATTTTCTTTCTCTTCATCTTCATCTTCATCATCAGCTTGAGAACCTAAAATATAATGAAATACACGTTCGTCAGTCTTCTTAGAACATAACCTTATATTTACAAATTGATACCGTAATTATTTATAGGTATCAAATTATGAGCTAAATAATTTCCTATTGATTAAAAAAACAATAGTGTCAATTGAGGATAGCCGTGAACATATAAATCTTGATAAACAAGTTTAATAATAATTTTAATATTGAGGTTAGGTTTCACTGATTTACTTACTTGCATTTCCGTCTCGTAAATATTGTATCCTGGTTATCGCACGGTGTTTCCGAACCCGCAGAGTGCTTTTACACTTTGGCATTGTTTATTGAAACCTCATTCATTTATCACCCTTAAAATTTAATTCAAAATTAAATAGCTGTCAAAACTGCACACAAGTCATTCGCTACTTCCCAACACACATACTAGGTGTCGTTATAGGCTGTAACCCGGCCACCGGGTCTGATACGATGCTGAAACCACGAAATATATCCTATCCGGGACAGACCGGGCCAACCCGATCAGGGCCCGATCGGTAAAATGGAACCAGTATGGCGATTTCTGCATGGGACTTATTTCTATAGACTGCATTATTTTTAATGAACACATTAGGATGTAGTAATTTTTTAAAAACTGCATTAGTGAAAATTGAGTAACTAATTTGCTTTAATGTCAAGATCTACTAATTATTATTATTCGGTTTTGGCTAAATTTTTAGTGAAAAGTTTCAAAACTACACGTAGAAAATTCATTTGTGATACATTACCGACAAATTAGGTAAAACGGGGAAATAGTGACATTTCGCAATAATTCCATAAGATATGTTGAATATTTTTTCGATAATAGTTTGTAGAAATTTCACTAGCAGTTGGGTAAAATAAAGAAAATTTGAATTTTACCCAACTGCTGGTAAAATTTCTACAAATTATTATCGAAAAAATATTTAACATTCTATGAAATTATTGCAAAATGTCACTATTTCCCCGTTTTACTTAATTTTTCGGTAATATTTCAGGAATGATTTTTCTCCTTATACTAAAACAAATTGTGAAGGGCATTTACTCATAACCTCATTAAATAAATAAATAAGATCAAGATGTAACGTTGGGAGATTAATTAGAAGAATTTTTTGAGAATTTTTTCATTTTCATTATAAACATCTAGACGCTTATAGACGTTCCTTAGTGCATTAATTCAAGTTTATAAAGTTGGTGTCACTTATGAAATTTACTTGACCAAAAATTTTAAGCAATTTGCAAAAGTTGTAGGGGAATTTAAGAGAGACTACGATTTTATAAAGTTTTTCAAAAGTTGTGTAATATTATAATCATTATTCCCATTTTTTTGTCTAGGATTAAGCTCGGATAGGAGTCAATGTAAATTATATATTGCTTATAGCACAAAGAATATTATTTATGTGTACTTACTGTATAAATTAATTCTACTCTTTGGTATAGTTGTAAGTTGAGAGTATATTGAAAGAATAGATATAAGAATAATGGATTACATAATAATATATTTACTTATATTTCATGAAGGAAAAAATTTATTAAATAAGTTTGTATGAGCAATTAATTTTATCAATAAGAACAAAAGTAACTTTGCTCTCTTAACCTTTTAAGTCCTTTTTAGAAGTTGAAGACATTATATACTTCATAATTATTAAGGATAGAAAATTCTACACACATTGATTATATGTTTAAACAAATTTTTTATTATTATTAAATTTAGTAGTCAGAAGGTACAGTTATAACAAATATTTACAAGATATTTTTCTCTAATATCTAGTAAAAAAAAGTTCCTCTAAAAGGAAATAAACTTTTTTGGAAAGAAATAAAGATCACTAGTTATATATATATATATATATATGTATATATATAACAATAATGCATATATACTAATGTCGCTTGAATAATTAACCTTTAGGTTCTCGTAAGCCAACCTTGCTCTTTTAGGCGAGGTCGGTCAATCATCGAATTCTTCTGGAGCTTCTGTAATAGTCTCGTTCAGTTGATCAGGAATAATTTCATTTTCGACGTTATCATGCTTTTCAGACGGTTGTGTTCTAAATATGAGTCGTAAGGCACTCAAATTTGCAAAAATATTCTATTTTTTGAATGAATAAAAAAGCCAAAATTATTAAAAATACAGAAAATTTGATATTTTCTTACGATCCCAGCCTTCAAATGGTTTGCAATTTTTAACTGCTTTTTAAATTGGCATTTTTTAATCATGCCCCAATTTGCAACTTTACTACATTTTTTTTTAATGAAAAAAAATTAAATGACTACAAATTTTAATATTTGAAATTTTAACAAGTTCCCGATCACTTATTGGGTTGCAAACTCAACACTGCATACGTAGAATTACATCAAACAATTGCAACCATTTTGCAAAATTATTACATTTTTTTTTCACTGAACCATACTTTAAAAAAATCAAGAATCAACAAATATAAAGAATTGCATGTTCCGTATAAATGATGAGGTTGCAAATCGCATGTTTCATTCTCAACAATAATTCAAATCATTATGCAAGTTTGCACCTATATTATAATTTTTTCCTAAAAGTTATTAACAAAATTTCAATTAATAGAAAAATAAACATGTTCCGGACCTTCAAATTGGTTGCAAATTTAAATTTAGTATTAGACAACTAAATTCTATGTACTACTCAATTTGCAGAAATATTACATTTTTTTCGATCCCTTATTCAATAAAAAGTCTTTTTCTTAAAAATCTACATGTTCCCGACCTCTGACGGGTTTGCAAATCGACATTGTTCATTTGAGAAGTACGTTTTTGGTAATTGCAAAGTTTTAAAAATACCACGATACCACGCTGAAAATACCAGTTCTCGTTAGATCACTGAAGTTAAGCAGTGTTGGGCGCGGTTAGTACTTGGTTGGGTGACCGTTCGGGAATACTGCCTGCTGTTGGCCCGTCGTAGGTGTGGTGAGCCCACACAAAAATCCAAAATGTCAAGAAATCGTCTTCAAATTGGCGACTCGGGAGTTTTCGGGGTCGCTCATCAAGAATCTGAATTCAGATTTTCAAAATTCAAGATGGCAGATTCAATATGGTGGACAGAATTTTTAAAATGTACATAGATTGTGCCCAAGATTGGTATATGGGGGTTCTTGGGGTCGCTGATTGCGAATCTGAAGTGAGAATTGTAAAATTCAATATGGCGGACAATATCTGAAAAAAATCATCTTCAAACTTGTTATATGCACACATTTTAAAAAAAGTTGAATATGTGACACCTGAAATTTCTTCAGCTTGAATCGAAGAAATATGCTATTATTTCGTTTTTTCAACAACAAAAATTTTAGTCTTATCGTCAAAATCGCTTAAAAAACGTAACATTAGCCATTTCTGAACGCTTGAAACATCACTGAAAAATCTTTGTTCGAAAAAATATTATGATAGCATGCTTCTTCCATTCTTGGGGTTGGAATTTCGGGTTCGACACATTCAACTTTTTTCAAAATGTGTTCATAGAACTGAATCCAAGAGAACATGTTTCTTGGGCATTTTCAAAAAATTCTAAATGGTACAAAAGATATTAACCGATTTCAAAATTTTTTTTCTCACTTTTTTCGGATGTCAACCCACACATTTGTTCACTCAGGTCATACGATTCGACTAGTTCGATGATTTTCACTCCGCCCTACTGTTTACTCTTTAAAGAGCGAGAGCGTTATTCACGCAACACATATATTTCTTCACAAAAAATTCGATTAACATTAGGCAGGCAGATATGGGCAGCTACAATTGAAATATTTCATTTTTAATACGTTAAGCTACAACCTCTAATCGTTTTTAAGACTTAACAATGCTTAACATTTTACCATTTTACTTTGAAACAACCAATTTTTTTATTGTTTAGATTGAAAATCACATGCGCTATTCTTCTTTTCATAATTGTTTGCTTAATACAAAACAACTTTATAAATGCTTATAATATTCTGCTTCATTCTAGGAGTCGATTCCATTTTATTTGAATGGAATTGATACTTCCAACAATTCAGGCTTATTGAAACACCCACGTCTCCTTTTCTGTCTCCTGAACGTAGTACTGACTGCTTGCACGAACGCTACGTTTCAACTAACCTCTGCACTGCCCAAGTGGAGTTGGAGGCCTATTATGAGTGAATTTGATTTCACTTGGGACTACTGTAGCTAATCCTAGGTCGAAGAATCCCCATTAAAAACTTTCATTTTTTGGACTTTCGTCCGGGTTTCTTCGATTTGGCCCCACTGTGTGTTGGCTAAATCTTTAAACCTCTGCTTTCTATACTTCGGCTTTTAGTAGTGAGGCATCTAGATGGGCTAATGTACTTTCCTCACTTCTGATGTTAAAATTCAGGCCAAGGGTCTCGGCCGCCTGCTCCGCGGCTTTGTAAAGGAACTCTCCTTCACGAATCATCTCGTGCTTCCTGACCATTTTTTTGGAGAGGATCTCTGCCATTCGCAACGATGTAATCTGTACTCAGAACAATTCGGTCTGCCATAAGGACAACCGCAGGATTTCGCCGGGAGCGGGTGCTAATCAAGATTACACCCGCTCCCAGAGAAATCGCGCGAAATAGCGCGAATCCAATACGATGATCCGGCGAAAGTCTTGTGCACCCCGAGGACACGAAGCGACCAAAGGACAACCGCTTTCTGCATTTTCCCCGCAAGTGTCTCAGCATTTTTTTGACACGCAGGGATGCTTTTCAGGCTATTAACAAGTGAAACCTTGGCACCTCCAAGAACGCTGATGATCAGGACGATTAGCTTAACAGAATATTCCAGGTATAACCGGCGAAAATCTCTTATAAGGTCTTTATACCTCTCTTTCTTTTCTTTCTCGAAGTCAAGAAGAACTATGTCAGGTCCCGAGTGCGCAACAGAAACAATGTTTGAGAATATGAAGTTCCAGTATATGCGGCACTTCTCATTTTCGACAATTGACTCCATTTCTCTAGGAGTGATTAGCGGAGAGGTATTCGGGCTAATGCCGTGAGAGTGACAGAGATGGTAATTAAGCACTCTTAGTGCCGCATTGTGCCTTTGGATATAGGTTGCTCCTGCATGAGTTGGACAACTAGATAGTATGAGCCCTAGATGCTTGGAGTGTTCATGACACGCTCTGCAGTTATCATCGGAAATGTCTTGGCTCAAAATGTGGCGACGGTATGTTAAAGTGGAAATCACACCATCTTGACGTGCCAAAATGAAGCCCTCTGTGCCCGACTTCAATCCGGGTGATCTAAGGAAAGCAAACGTCAGCTCATACGACATCGACTGATCTTCCACATTTCTGTGGAAGATGTCGTGCATCCTCTTGTCGAGGAGCTGTTCGCGGAAGTTTTTCTCCTGTGCTTTGTTAATCTGGGCCTTCAGGAGTGAGTATTCAAGATGGATAAGATTTGATGCGTTTTGCTCACCCCTGATATTGAAGTCAAGGCCGAGTATTTCAGCAGCCTCCTCCGCTGCTTTGTATACAAACGCCCCTTTGCCTACTTCTTCGTGTTTCCTGACCATTTTAAGAAGAGGGTCTTGTTCATTTGCGACTAAATGTGCTGTAACAAGAATAATCCTGTCGAGAAGACATTTAAGATTCAGTATTCCACGATCACCTTGACGGCGTGAGATGTAAAGTTGTGGAACTGAAGACTTATGTTGCATGCTTTCGTTCATGTGCATAACTTTTAAGGACCCGATATCGAGGGATCTGAGCTCGTTCTTCGTCCATGGAACTACTCCAAATGAATAGAGTACTACTGGGACGGCAAGCATGTTCGTCGCAGATACTTTGTTCCTCACCGACAGTTCTGAAGACCATATCTGTCAGATGAGACGTTCGTATCATCATCGGAGAGTATCCTTTATAGATGATACGTCCTGAATGCAGGTCTGTGGCACGACCAGGCATGTATAGGTCTCTCCAGCGCAAAGATGTCGTATAGCGCATCTGCCAACGAGCTGAGGATCTTCGGGGATTCCGTTAAGTTTTCCTTTCTGCAAATTAACCTTGGCGTATTTCTCTACCCGCACTCCATTCCAATCTCTTGAGTGTACTCTTTGACAACTCTCAGAACTAGATGTAGTTTCTCTTGATTTCTAGCATAGATCTTAAGATCATCCATGTAAAATACATGTGTGACCTTATGCTTCCGGGACCAGGTTTGCCGCAGAGGTACCCTTCGGTCTGGTGAAGTGCAAGAGATAGTGGCAATAATGTGAGGCGAAAAAGGAGAGGGCTCATGGTGTCGCCCTGAAACACACCTCTCTGAACGACGATACTGTTAGTGATCACACGTTGTTTTCCAGATGAGATAGTAAATCTGGTTTTCCAAAGCGGCATTAATCTCTCTATGCACTGCACGATGTATGGATGAACCTTTAAGCTTTCCAACAGACAGATGATAAGTCTATGGGAGGTTGAATCAAAAGCTTTTCGGTAACCAATCTAGGCCATCGATAGAGATAGTTGTTAGTTGATAGGATGCTGCGTCTTTACAGACACATCTATCGATGAACCGGTTCTCCCGACATCCTGCTACGCCTTTCGACGAGCCGCGTAGTTCATACATCTCTCGCCAAACAGGTCCAATTGTCCGAACAATCCTATCATTTAGGATAGCTGTGAAGATCTTATACAGTGTGTTCAGACAAGCTATTGGCCTTTAATTCTTAGGGTCAGCTAAGTTGCCCATCTTCGGCAGGAGCATTGTGCGCCCTTCCACCAACTACTCCGGAATAGGCTTTTCCAACTTTAGATAAGAGGTGAAAATTCGGGCCAGATGCTGGTGGGTTGAAGGAAACTTCTCCCACTAGAAGGTCTTGATACCAACTGGTTCCGGATCGGAATAGTTCTTCATGCCTCGTAATACGTTTTTCACCTCCTCGGTAGTGATAGGTGGGAATTCCTCCTCAGGTGTTATGAGGGCATTACACAGCTCCTTGAAGCTATTTATGTTCTGTGAGCCTTCTTCAAGTGGATGATGGACTTCGTAGACTTCTCTCCAGAATGTTTCGACCTCCTCTGGTTTGGGCGGATCGACGACAGTAATTTGACGGTGTTGGAAGAGTTTATATGGGTTAGATAAAAACTGTTGATTTTCTCTGACCCACCTCTTTCTCCGCTCTAGACTTCTTCTAGCGATAGATAGTACTCGTGTTCTGTCAACAATATGCTGCCTGATGGTCAGTAGCATTGATTTGTTGATTGTGTGATGACGGATCCGCAGTTCGCGCGCGAACTGTCGAACCTTGGCAGTGGAAGTCCTGCCAGATGTTATAAAGTCAATCACACACTGAATGCGGGATGCGTACTGTCTTGCCCAGCCTATCTTTGTGCTGAGTTGATGCACTCGTCTTCTGGTCTTATGGTCAACCGTTGGTTTTGTTTTACGGCCTGCATCTGCCAAAGTTCTCGCTACATTGTACACGCCACAATTGATAGTCCGGAGGTCAGATTCTTCGGAAAAATCTCCAAGAAGCTCATCATCCAGTTCAGTCAGATCTTTGGGCTTGGGAGAAACCTGAATGTTGATGTTTTTCTGGGTCCTGAAGCATCGTTCTTCCTCTATTGGATGTCTGTTCGCGGTTGGTCTCAGTGTCGCCTCTCTTTCTCTACACCCGGCTTATTCTGGCTGCGGTAGAGTAGGCGCACCGCTCACATAACCCCTCTTTTGGAGTTGTTCGGCATGGTTTCAGAGACGTTGATGCAAAAAGTGCGAGAGCTCTGGGTGTTTCTCGCACCACAGAGCATGCAGTCGTGCCCTGTAACCTTCTCGTTTAGGGACCTTACTGGTATCGTAGCACTCTAGCAGGCCGGCATTGACTCAATCAGTTCACTTAAAAGTAACAAGATTCCGCCGATATACGATATACGATATATATATATATATATATATATATATGAATTTATATATTAAATTTGTTGAATATCAGGATTTTTTCGTATAACCACACTCGAACTTGCCGCATGTGATAAAAATGTGATTTTAGGTAAGTTTAAACATCCTTTTATCAAATGTGTACTTTTCTGGTGTTAATATTAGAATGTTATTATAGAACATGAATTTCTGTACGCCAGGCTTAGGCACTCACCAAAATGTAGTGAAATCGTTATGTTTTAGGTTAGGATCTCGACGAGATGTCAACAGGTCAATTGATAAATCTATAATTTCAAAATAAATTTGCAAAATCTTCAATTTCGGAATATTAGTATTTCAAAATCGGTAATTTGGGTAATTTTAGTAAATTTTGGCAAATTTGGGCAAATTTGGTAATTTCCAAATAAGTTTTATTTCTTTATTTCCGAATTCGAAGTGTCTCCCCTACTGAAAAACCCAGCGTTGAATCAGACGCCGTATCCTATTAGGATCCTACTAGGAATTTTCTAAAAAGTTTTTAATAAACTTTCGCAAATGATCATAATTCTTCCGACTACGGTTCTGACGCCAGAACCTATTAGGATACAACGCCGGATCCGTCGCCGGTTTTTTTTTAGTGAGGTCGTCGTCACGAAATTCAGGATGAGTATTCAAGTATTTTGCACAAGTTTGGCTAGTCGTCCCGAAATTGCGGGATGACTAGTTCATCCCCTTTTCCACCTTTGCCAGTTTTTAGAAACGTCTAGACGCAGCCTTATATGATTTACTAAATTTACTAACTTGTAAATTAGCTTTTTACCACTAGACTAATCCGGAATGTATGAAACATCAATTTGGAAAGTCAGACATCGGGTCTGGGTCCACATGGGAGGGACAGATGGAACATTTTTTGAGAATCAAAATTGTTAAATTGTTCTGAAATTTTAATTGTTTCAAAATTCGAAACGATTGTCCCTGATTCGGAATGGTTTTCCTTTGAAATATATTAGAAAAAATTGCGAATTAGGTGCCAAGTCCTAAATATATGTTACCGCGTTTCTTACTTTGCACGGCAAAATAGGATACAGGGAGTTGCAAAAAGGTCAAAAAGGGAGAGAATGAGGTAAAAAGATGAGGGAAAAATGAAGAAAACAGGACAAACAGGGGGTCGCATAAAAATGGATATATAAGAAGAAGGTGCAAAGGATGTCACGTGGGATGGGGAAGAGAAGGTGACAGGGGAAGTGTTCAAGGGAGAAAAGGTTTAGGTGGGATATGAGGGTAATGGTGGATAAGGGAAATTGAAGGAAAAAATGGGAGGAAAAGAATGGGGAAGAAAGTAAGGAAGTGTAGACATGTGCTCAAAAACTTTATAAACCTCTATTTTTTACAGGATCCAGTGTCTTGTTTGCACCACCCGCACAAGATTTTGAAATTCCAATCGGAAGTGTAGTTCATATACCAATATCAGATCGCACAATTTTGGTTGGACAACTCCAAGAGATTGATCCTCCAGGAAATTATCAAGAAGCGCACGCTCGTGTAATACTCAATACTGGTAGAGCCTTCACCGCATTTTTCCAGACTCATGATGTTGATGCTTTTAATGTAAGAGCCCATTACCATTGTTATATAACAAGACCAGGTTGGCGAAGTATAGAAGCAACACTTCAATATCCTGTATATGACATGCCAGGAATTTCCCACGTTGTGCTTCATGTGCCGCGTCGTCACTTTAATTTTCAAGGACATCTGCTGGTAGCACCTAATAATCCTCGGTGGTTTCAGTAGGAGAACTGTATACTTGTTTGTAGAAATTCACATTAGCAATGTTATCGCATAAAACATATATAATGCAGAGTGACAATAGAGTGAATGATGCCTGAAACAAAGACCTTGGATACTAATGGGCTCAAGTGGGGAACCATACATAACAATTTTGTGAGGCTCCTCACTTGGGATGATCGCTAGAGAGATTGATCAGCAACCTGGGTCGGAGCAGTGTTGCGGAGTGAACGTGTTATTTGAATAAATAACACGAAAACTCCAGATCAATCTAAAATATCTATACCATAACACATTTACCTACATACCTATCTACCTTATACCACATAACGACCTACTTTACACCTATATACCTATCCCACTACTTTCCAACCGAGCAAGTCACGCCTACCCCGAAAGGGAAATAGCTTAATGGTATAATAATAATAATCGCTCATAATATTTATTATTTCCTTAATCTATTGCATATATATTACCGATTAGTAACAGAAGATGTTAATCACGTTCATCTAATGCGAGATTCCACAATTCAAAATCGTAGGTGATAAATTAATATCTACAGCGCGTGCCTGTTATGTGGATGTTAAAAATATATAGATTGTGTTATGGCTCAACACCCACATAATGCTCGGAGTCAGGTCAAAACAATATCCTTACTTCTAATGATAGAGAAAATATGAAAATTATTCAACATTTTTGAATAAATATATTAATGTCTAAAAATGATTCGTATTTGAATTTATTTTAATCCACACTAACCACACCTTTTCGTTATTTTCTCTTATATTTTTTTTTGTTTTATTATTTTTTAGTATGAATACCTTGTCCTTTTCATTTTTAAAGTTATTTTAGAATATTGAAAAACAACAGACGTTTCCAATTCAAAATAGACATGAACCTTTCTTTGAGGACGAAACAGAAAAGTGTCGGTAAATGCCGGGAACAGGAATCTCGCCTATATATATATATATATAATTAAAAAAAAAGTTAAACAACCACCGCAGGGTACCACTAAGAGCAACTGTCATCTAAAAAGAAAATGTCAATAGCCCCCAGTAAAACCGCGGTAAAATACACCTATGGCCACGTCTCACATCCGTGAGATGGGTGGTCACAGGACACGACGAAATTACAATGACAGGCCGGCGAAACCCTCGTGTGTCTTGAGGACACGAAGCGACCCAAGGATGACAGCTTTCTGCATCCATCTCGCAAGTGTCTTGGCATATTTTTGGCACGCGGGTATGGCTTTAAGGTTACGAACCAGTGATAATTTAGCACCTCTGAGAGCACCTATCACAAGGACAATTACTCGTACCGAATATTTTGGGTACCGTCGTTGCAGCTCTCTTTTAAGGTCTTGATACCTCTCCTCTTTTTCTTTCTCCTTTGCAGTGATGTTGTATTCGGTCGGAGCCGAGAATTCGATCACGAATATCGTTCGTTTCTCGAAGTCTTGGAGAACAATTTCAGGCCTCGAGTGCGCAACGGAGACTGCTGCCCGAAAATCGTAGTTCCAGAAAATCTGGCACTTCTCGTTTCGGACAATTGACTCTATATCCCTTGGAGTGTTCGGCAGGGCAGGGTCGCGACCAACACCGTAAGAGCGACAAAGGTGGTAATGAAGTACTCTTAGGGCCGCATTATGTCTATAGATATACGTTGTTCCTGCGTGGGTCGAACACCCCGATAGTATGTGTTCTAGATACTCAGCGTGTGCATGACACGCTCTGCACCTTTCACTGGGAACTTCTTGACATAAAATGCGGGCGCGGTATTCTAAGGCGGAGATTACACCGTCCTGGCATGCGAAAATAAAGCCCTCTGTACCTGAATTGAGCTCTGATGATTTGAGAAAATCAAAAGTTTGCCCCTTTTGACAAGGACTGTTTTTCTACATTTCTGTGAAAGTTTCCGTGCATATGCTTGTCGAGTAGCTCTTGGTGAAATTTTCTAACCTCTGCTTTCTTTACTTCGGCTTTTAGACGTGAAGCATCTAGATGGAGTAATGCACTTTCCTCACTTCTGATGTTGAAATTCAGGCCAAGGGCCTAGGCAGCTTGCTCCGCGGCTTTGTAAAGGAACGTTCCTTCGCCAATCATCTTGTGGTTTCTGACCATCTTTAGAAGAGGATCTCTGCCATTCGCAACGATGTAAGCTGTACTTAAAACAATTCGGTTATGAAGAAATTGGAGATTCGGAAGTCCGCGTCCGCCTTGACGGCGTGAAATGTATAATCGCGGAACTGACGAATTGATATGCAAGCTTTTATGCATATGCATGATCTTACGCGTGGTGACAACAAGGGCCTTAAGCTCGTTCTTCGTCCATTGAACCAACCCAAACGAGTAGAGTAGAACCGGGACGGCAAGCATGTTAGTCGCAGATACCTTGTTCAACGCCGACAGATTGGAAGACCAAATCTGTCGAAGAAGATGCTTGTATCTGCTTCGGAGAGACTTCATCACTGATGTTACGTCCTGAATGCGACTTTGAGGCACGCCCAGGTATGTATAGGTCTCTCCAGTGTTAAGATGTCTAATAACACTTATATCCACATGCTCAGGGTCCTTGGGAACGCCAGTAATCTTTACTTTCTTCAAATGAATTTTGGCACACTTGTCCAAACCAAAGTCCATCCCAATCTGTCCTGTGTAGTTCTTGACGATATTTATAGCAGTTTGAAGTTTGCTTTTACCAGCGGCATAGATCTTCAGGTCATCCATATAAAATACATGAGTGACCTTATGCTCACGCTGATTAGGGTCGCCACAGAGGTATCCAGGAGAATTTCGTAATGCGAGAGATAGAGGCAGAAGTGTGATGCAAAAAAGCAAAGGGCTCATACTATCCCCTTGAAAGACGCCCCTCTGGAAGGTGACCTTGTTCGTCGTCAGACGATGATTCCTAGATGAGATGGTAAATCTGGTTTTCTAAAGAGGCATCAATCTCTCTATGCATCTCACTATGTGTGGATGTACCTTCAAGCTTTCCAACAGACAGATGATAAGTCTATGAAAGGTTGAATCGAAAGCTTTCCGGTAGTCAATCCAGGCCACTGACAGGACGCGCTGATGGGTGGCAGCGTCTTTACAGACACACCTGTCAATTAGCAGGTTCTCTCGACAGCCTGCTACACCTTTTTTCGAGCCTCGTTGTTCGTACATCTCTCGCCATACAGGCTCAATTCGTCAAACGATCCTGTTGTTTAGGACAGCTGTAAAGATCTTATACAGTGTGTTTGAACAAGTTATTGGCCTGTAATTCTCTGGTCTGGACAAGTTGCCTTTTTCCGGTAGGAGTATAGTGCGTCCTAACACCAGCCACTGCGGAATGGGCGTCTCCGACTTTAAATATGAGGTGAATATGCGGGCCAAATTTTGGTGTATAGAAGTAAACTTCTTCCACCAAAAGTTCTTGATACAATCTGGTCCAGCACCAAAAAGTTCTTCGTGCCTCTAAGTGCTTTTTTCACCTCTTCGGCAGTGACTGATGGGCACTCCTCCTCAGATTTTATGAGGCTGTCGCTAAACTCCTTGAAGCGGATGATATTGTCAGTATTCTTCTTTCAACTCTAGTGTTTTCGGGATCTTGTACACCTCTCTCCAAGAAGTCTCTACCTCCTTGGGCTTGGGTGGATTTTTTACAAAAACAGGGGCATCACTGAAGAGGCGTGATGGGTCAGCAAGAAACTGTTGATTCTCCCTGTTTCATCTCTCCCTCTTCTGTATCCTCCTCCTTGCGTCAGATAACAGCCTTATTTTGTCAACAATATGCTGCTTGATTGTCAGCAGCTTTGACTTGTTCAGTGTGTGATTCAAGGTCCTTGGTTCTTGGGCGAACTTTCGAACCCTTTCCGTGAGCGGTCTACCAGATGTTATGTAGTCAATCACACATTGAACACGGGACGCATTCTGTCTTGCCCATCCCATTTTCCTGTTCAGTTGATGCAAGCGTCTTCTGGTCTTCTGATCCATCGTCGGTATCAGCCTTCGATTTGAATCAGCCAAAGCTCTCGCAGCACCATAAACTGAGCAATTGATGGTCCAGAGGTCGGACTCTTGCGAGATATCTCCACGAAGGGAGGCATCCATTTCAGCCAGATCTTGGGGCTTAAGAGGAACTTGCATGTTGATGTTCCTCCTTGTACTGAAATTGCGATCACCTTCCAGAAGGTGCCTGCTTTCTGCGGTTGGTCTTAATGTCGTTTCATCTTCGTCTGCAGCTTGTTCAAGCAGCGGTTGAGGAAGCGCTCCACGTACATATCCATTTTTCCGGAGGTAGTCGGCTTGATTTCGCAAAGACTGATGCGAAACGTATTGAAGCTCTGGGTGTTTCTAGCACCACTGAGTATGCATACGCGCCATGAAGCCTCCGCGAACAGGGATAATACTGGCATCGTAGCAGTCTAGCACGTCATTCTTAAGTTGATCCGTCCACTGAATATGGGCGTTTCGCCGGTTCGTCGTCGAGTTTCCATCTAAATTATTTTCAGCACCTCAAACTCTATGATGATCGGCATTGTTTGCCGATCCATTGTCGGGTGCTCTGCGCGTTCGATCATTCTGAACCGCATCTACAACATTTTGCTGGTTTGTTGGTTTCATTGTTTTTCCCACGAGCAGCTAGGGAAAGTAGAGCCCCGCGTGCAAGGATAAGGCTGATACTCTGAGACGTCGCCCTGTATCACAGAGCACCGTTAAAGACACCTCACCCAGGTGCCATGCACCTTTCGGCACGGTTCTCACACCTTCGCTTAGAGGTTATTCCTTCGGGACCATCCCTGGACAATCGTCCGCGACTGCTTATTAATTATTGTAACCATATTCAGCAGAAACCCTTGGTACGGGGACCCTCTATCCGCAACCCGAGGA
Source organism: Andricus quercusramuli (assembly GCA_932178445.1). Classification (NCBI taxonomy): domain Eukaryota; kingdom Metazoa; phylum Arthropoda; class Insecta; order Hymenoptera; family Cynipidae; genus Andricus; species Andricus quercusramuli. The sequence goes on from CAKNXH010050412.1 coordinate 18,850, forward strand.
CGCGTTCGGTGGCTTTGTCATAAGCCCTTCGGTTCTATTCCAAGGGAATCGAAACCGAACCCGAATAAAAGCCCTAACTCCCATAACCTTCTGCACAAAGTACAGAAGGCGAACGATCCTCGAGTACTGGAGAATTCGAACAAGTCGACTTCTCCAGCCGCCTCTCACGCTCAAGAAGAAGAGCTACGACTCATCATCGTGGCTGCACCGACTCTATTGTTGAATAGAGAGGATGTGAAGATATACTACAGAAATGATCCTGTGAAGTATGATATATATATATATATATATATATATATATATAGGAGGAGGAGGATACAGAAGAGGGAGAGATGGATCAGAGAGAATCAACAGTTTCTCGCTGACCCATCGCGCCTCTTCAGTGATCCCCCTGTTTTTGTAAAAAATCCACCCAAGCCCAAGGAGGTAGAGACTTTTTGGAGAGAGGTGTACAAGATCCCGAAAACACTAGAGTTGAAGGAAGATACTGACAATATCATTCGCTTCAAGGAGTTTTGCGACAGCCTCATAAAATCTGAGGAGGAGTGCCCATCAGTCACTGCCGAAGAGGTGAAAAAAGCACTTAGAGGCACGAAGAACTTTTCCGGTGCTGGACCAGATTGTATAAAGAACTTTTGGTGTAAGAAGTTTACTTCTACACACCAACATTTGGCCCGCATATTCACCTCATATTTAAAGTCGGAGATGCCCATTCCGCAGTGGCTAGTGTTAGGACGCACTATACTCCTACCGAAAAAAGGCGACTTGTCCAAACCAGAGAATTACAGGCCAATAACTTGTTTGAACACACTGTATAAGATTTTTACAGCTATCCTAAACAACAGGATTGTTCAACGAATTGAGCCTGTATGGCGAGAGATGTACGAACAACGTGGCTCGAAAAAAGGTGTAGCAGGCTGTCGAGAGAACCTGCTGATTGACAGGTGTGTCTGTAAAGACGCTACAGTCCATCAGCGCGTCCTGTCAATGGCCTGGATTGACTACCGGAAAGCTTTTGATTCAACCTCTCATAGACTTATCATCTGTCTGTTGGAAAGCTTGAAGGTACATCCACACATAGTGAGATGCATAGAGAGATCGATGCCTCTTTGGAAAACTAGATTTACCATCTCATCTAGGAATTATCGTCTGACGACGAACAACGTCACCTTCCAGAGGGGCGTCTTTCAAGGGGATAGTATGAGCCCTTTGCTTTTTTGCATCACACTTTTGCCTCTATCTCTTGCACTACGAAATTCTCCTGGATACCTCTGTGGCGACACTAATCAGCGTGAGCATAAGGTCACTCATGTATTCTATATGGATGACCTGAAGATCTATGCCGCTGGTAAAAGCAAACTTCAAACTGCTTTAAATATCGTCAAGAACTACACAGGAGAGATTGGGATGGACTTTGGTTTGGACAAGTGTGCCAAAATTCATTTGAAGAAAGGAAAGATTACTGGCGTTCCCAAGGACCCTGAGCTTGTGGATATAAGTGTTATTAGACATCTTAACACTGGAGAGACCTATACATACCTGGGCGTGCCTCAAAGCCGCATTCAGGACGTAACATCAGTGA